>QOCX01000249.1:26686-67513 GCA_005959815.1 Sarcophaga bullata
TACACTCCACTCCTAGCGCTACCTACATAACATAATTGGCCATTACAACCCTTTAGTCAGGTTTACGGACTAGATTCTCACACCACTTATGTTGTGTGTGTTAATTTTATACTTGAATGGCGGTACCTACAGTTTAAAATCGACTCCGAACGACAGATTTTTGAGAAACTTTTCATGGCAATTTTTTATTTACTCTCAGAGTTTTTGCCAGAAATCTGCTGAGAGGAAGTCGCCGAAGAAATATTTTTTCATATTTCATTTTTGATGTCTGACCGGGGATTTGAACACTGGCCTTTCGTCTAATAAGCCAACTCACTACCCACTAGACTACGGCGACTCCTAGCGCTACACCCACTTTACTACACTAGCATTCCAGGACCGAATACAACAGAAATTTAATTAAATTTAAATCATGGTTTTAAAAATTAGAAAATCTGCTAAATGGTGTGTTTGTTGTTATTCTCTCTTCAAGAGTGTGTAGTGGTTTCTTCAAACTCTGACCCCCGGGAAGATAAATACTACAATGAATTTCATGGGAAAATCAGTTTGGAGTTACCGTAGTCTGTAGTGTGTTAGCCAATAGACATAGGCCAACGTTCAAATCCCAGGTCAGGTATCTCTAACAAAACAAAATATGAAAAAAATATTTCTTCGGCGTCGTCCTCTCAGCAGATTTCTGGCAAAAACTTTGCAAGCAAATAAAATTTCCTTGAAAAGTTTTTCAAACATCTGTCGTTCGGAGTCGACTTTAAACTGTTGGTCGCGCCACTTATTTATAAATTAACGCACACAAACATAAGTAGTGTGAGAAGCTAGGTCGGAATCCTGACTGAAGGGTTGCAGTGACCAATTTGTATGTTATGTATGATCAGTTTGCATGAGCTCTTGGAAAAGAGTAGAACTCATTAGGCAAATTGGGCACCACTACAATCTACCCAACAAACCAATACATATTTCTAGAAGGCGGTGTTTTAGGCAAACACAGATGGCAACTCTATCATTCAAGGATTTGCTACTGTGAACCAATCACCGGCTAAGCTGGATTAACTTAGCTAAGATAAAAAGCCTATGCTGTGATGGATCCCATGCTCTTTAAAGAAACTAAACGAATAACAAAAATATTCCTTTTGAATGATATTCCTTGGAAACTCTAGATAATTGACCATAACGGAGTGCTATGTGAGAAAGCTCGCAAATAACTCCCACACGAATTATTTTTCGATATTGTTCGTGAATATTCCACTGCCAATAATAAGCACTTTAGCCTTCTGTCGTCTCAAAAAAAAAAAAATCAAGATACATGATGGTGGTATAAATGGTGCTAAAGATCGTCGTGTAGTGTAATAGGTGGTGTATTTGCTTATTAGACGCAAACCAATGGTTCAAACCCCAGATGAGGCGTCTCGTATAAACGAAATACTAAGGAAATATTCTTTCGGCGATCTTTCTTAGCATTCTTTTGTCAAAAACTCTGAGAGTAAATAAATTGCCTTGCAAATTTTCTAAAAAAAATTTGTCGTTGAAGTAGACTTTAAACTTAGGCCTCACCACTCATTGATGAAATTAATAGACACAACGTGGGAACCTAGGTTATGTCGTAATTCTGGATAAAGAGTATTAATTATCAATTGAGTGAAGTGTTAGTAGTAGGTATAGGATTAAAATGGAATGACGTAATTTTTTTGTCTGTTTTGGGAAACTCGTGTAGTTAAATACTTCTTTCAATACCTAAAATTGTGGCGTTTGCAACAATATTGTCATTATCCCAACATCATCCGTTTCTTAATCGTCAATATTTTTATGATTCATAGCTATACATGGCGGCATATCATTTACGCCACACTTATGAGTCACCAAACAGCAAAGTTTCCAGTTGGATTAAAGTTGACTTTGTTCTCATGACCACATTTAAAGTGTTTAGTGTATGTCAGAGAGAAATATAGGTAGCAGATGTTACTTTTAACTGTAAAAGAGTAGGTAGCATAAGTAGTTTATTAGAGAAAAAATTATTTTTATTAAAGAAATAAAGTTGAAAGATAAAGATCAATATGTTCGATGCTCTCAAATTTTACTCAAACTTGTTGGATAAAATTTCGGATACAATAACTTAAAGAGTGCACTTCCTACGGATTAAGTCATGGCCATTATTTTTAGCACGATTAAGGGACATTATTACAACTTACTGTTAACTAAAAGGGGGGCGGGGCATTTTAACAGGCAGATAAATTGGTTTTTCATTATTACAGGTGGACACTTTATTGTCCATATTGTGAGCGTTAAGCTAAAGGCTAAGATCATCGTACCGATAACTTTTAAAGTTAAGTTTATGTATGAACTTGCCATATTATACATTATGGCAACTTGGAATATAAACAAAATTAGCAAACATAACAAGAAAAAGTTCGCAATTGACACCGCGTTTAAGAAAACTTTTTTAATTTGGCAAAAGTTATCGACATTGCTCCGGTACTGTTANNTTTTTGAAAAAGTTAACTTTATTTTATTATTAGGGAACCAACTACGAGTTATCTCGTAGTAATGTAATGTTGGCAAGTTTTCTGGAAACTGCCGTGGCAGACAACGTGTTAATAACGAAAAGAAATTAAAGGTAACTTTAAAGTTCACTTTAGCTAAAGTTACGTTTAACTAAATCCAACTTTAGCGGCAAGTTGTAATATTGACCTCAAAAGCTTATAAATTTTCTGAAATATATGAATGCAGTGCGGTTTGCTATACATTATTCACTGTGTGAATAGAATGTTGCTTTTAAAATTGTTTATTTACTTTGTGAATACACTGTATAGCATTAATGGCAATGGCAATAAATTTATACAGAAAATATTGTAGCGAATTTAAAGTGTTTTTTTCCTGCTATATGATTAAAGTGACAAAAAAAAAACGTTCAAATAAAAACGGCAATAATATTTATATAAACCGTTAGACTAAAACCAACGCAACTATAACGGCAACTATCATTATCACAAAAATCATAAATAAAACATACAATATTTGCCAGAGATTTTATTAACTGATGCTACGCCGTACACACTCTTTTTGTGCTACTGGTGCTGTGATTCTAATTATGGTTTGGTTTTTTTCTTTCTCTTTTTTTTTCTTTTTTGCTATCATTTGTTCCCAAAGTAATTAAAGCAAATGAAAAAATCGTGATTTTATTTGATATCAAAACCAAAACAGTTACCACCACCATCATCATCATCATCATCATAAGCCAACCACCAGCCACATGAAGAATACAAGTGACAGGAACGAACAGAAAAATGAAATAAAACACACACAATCTATTTTTATTTTCATCAAAACAATAATAATAACAACAACAATAATAATAATAATATTCTTTCTTATCTTTTTTAATACAATATTATAACTGAAATAGGAATTACAATTACTATTTGTATTAGTTGTTGTTGTTGTTGTTTTTATTGTGATCTTTGTTACATATTTCTGCACCATGCCTAGTTGCTTAACTTTTTCCACTAAAAATGGCATGATAACGCTGTAAATTTTTAACCAAAAAAAAAAAAGAAAAAAAAAGTGGAAAAAACTGTGTGGTTTGACATAATTTTCAGTTTATTTTTTTTTTTTTGCAATTTTTCTATGTCACACTGCTTCGTTTACTTATCACAGATAAAGTACTATAATACGGCACCATAATACTTTAGAAAAAAAAAAAACTCAACTAACTAGTAAGAAAAGAGGAAAAAAATTATAAAAAAAAAATCCTAAATGCCAAAAACAAGTTATTTAAGTTTAAAAAGAAAAGAAAAAAATATTATTTCTGGTAGTCCAAATAGCCAAAAAAAAAAAAAATAATAATAATAAAATGTGGGCCAATATTTTTGTTGGTTTGATTTTTGCTGAAGTTTCTGGTCTATTATGCCACATCTAGCTTATAAATAAAGGCATGGTGTTGGAAAATGAAACCGTTTGTGTTTAGAGATGGACTTAGTAGTGGTTGTGAGTCCTGTTTGGGAAATAAATTTTAAGAATTTCGTTCATATGTTTAACTGGAAGAATCTGTTGTAGATGGAGATGAATTCGAATTTGAAAATCCAAGATGCAATCCATAAATTTTAGCAGCGCCACATTTAGCATTAATAGAGTAAAATTTTGACTTACATACATACATAATTGGCCATTACAACCCTTCAGTGAGGATTACGGCCTAGCTTCTCACACCACTTATGTTGTGTGTGTTAGTTTTATACAAGAGTGGCGGGACCTACAGTTTAAAGTCGACTCCGCACGACAGATTTTTGAGAAACTTTTCATGGCAATTTTATTTTTTGTCAGAAATCTGCTGAGATGAAGACGCCGAAGAAATATTTTTTCATATTTCGTTTTTGATGTCTGACAGGGGATTTGAACCGTGACCTTTCGTCTAATAAGTCAACACAGTATCTGCTAGACTTCGGCGACTTCAAATTTTGACTTAACAGAACAAAATTTGCTCTTAACCAGAGCACTGTTAGCTGTTTAACAGTATACATCTGAAGAAGCCCACTTGTTTTTAGGTTTTGGCATTAATACTAGGTCTATGAGGACCATACCATATTCAGAGGAATGCCCATGTCCTCTTAATATAATCAGCAGTATAGTCACATATAAAGTGATATGGTATTGAGAAAATTGGCGTTAAAATTATCATTTTTTTGCTTGAATATCTCCAGAAGATCAATGGCCATTTTGGAACGTATGAACAAGGTATAGCTACCCGACTACATGCTAATGGTGGTCCAGAGTGTCCGTGGTAGTGGAATACCTGGAATATTTTGGGATTTAACAAAGTGACCAACGAGATGCCAACCATCCCATACATTCCAACACTTTTATTATTCACAAATAATAATGATCATAGTGAAAATTAAATTTTATTTCAATAGCCTGCCAATAATTGCAATTAGAAGACTAATCTACTTATTGCCACTGTTAAACAGTTAACAGTGCTCTGTAATAGCAAATTTTGTCTTGTTAAAGGCAAAAAGTGACGCTGCTAAAAATGTGGGTTTGTGTCTTTGGTTTTTAAATTCGAACACAAGAATCTGTAGATATTTTATAAAATTCTTCTCTTCATAATATAAATGCTACCACCTTACTGAAGGTACTGTTGATGTGTCATAGTGTCATATTAGGCTCCATTTTAAAATCAAATGTATTTCTTGACTCTCATAAATTGCTCTTATTTTAACCAATTTTTGCATCATCATCATCATGTTCTTTTTTCTTTTTTCCACTCAATTTTTAAAGAGCCTTTATCTGTACATGAAGTTTTTAAACATTTTTAGTGTGATGACTGTGTAAACGGAAAATGGTTTTTATTAACTTATAAATTTTGACATGCGTTAAATGGCCGCTTAACCCATTAACTTTATGGTACATGAATGAAATTTTACTTAATAATTTCATTTTTTTTTTTGCAATTTTTCTCTCTCTGACATGTGACATTTTAAACATGACACACACAATTTTCCATGTTTTTTTTCTTCTGTTTTTTCTCTTTCTTTTTTTGTGGAAAATGGCATGACTTTTTAAAAGCACAGTAGAAGCAAAAATGAAAAAAAAAAAATATTTTAAAATTTTTTGTTAATATTTCTACGTTTTTTTGATTGACAGCTTTAGTGATGATGATAGCGATTACAATGACAGTTTTTCCTATTGAGTAGGCTTAATGAGTAGTATGTTGTTGTTGTTGTTGCATTAGTTTTTTTTCTAGAGGATTTAAATTTCAATTTTTATAACGGTTTTATAGTCAATTGATTTTATTCGATTACAGAAAAAAAGAAAACAAAATAAATGCCTGTGAGTGATATACCTTGTAAAGGTGAAAGTCAATTGGCTAATGATGACATTTACAATACTGCATATGAGAGAAAATTTAAAAAAGAAAGAAAGAATAAATTTGAACGAAGCATTTTAATTTAAATTCAAATGGCTTCTGAATATAAAATTAAACCATGTTGTATGTATACATACAGTCAAAGAAAAAAGTTTACATAGAGATTTTTTTTTTAAATTGGAGAAGATTTAATAGCCTTGTTAAAGGCATTTACATTTAAGAATGTTTGAAGAAAACGCGAATAGGAAAAAAATATAACGTAGAAATTATTGGGAAAAAGTCTACATACAGTGGTGTATGTAGACAGTGGTGTATGTAGGCTTTTTTCTTTGACTGTATATTGAGCATAATCAAAATCGAGTTAATTTTTTGGTTTAATTTCTTTTGTCGAATATTACGTTTGGTAGAAAATGCTTTAATTTTTGAAAACGAATTGAATCTCTATCTCTTTGAAAAAACTGTACTGCAATAGTGCATATTTTGTGTAAGAATTACACTTACACTCTACACTTGGTGTAAGAATTGAAATCAAGCGACCTTCAGCAGTGTTAACAATTCATAAATTTTATTAAAAATTAATCGATTAGTTTTGCCAAAAAAAATTAAATTTTTCAAACGAAATTCGCTTTTATTTCAATAAGAATTTAAACGAAATTTCCATATGCACCAAGAAAAATCTACTCTTTTGTGTGTTGTCTTACGTTTTAGTGTGCATATTGTTCTGATGATGTCAATTGAACATTATTTTTGGTAAACATAATGCCAGAAATGCACTTCCATACTTTATAATTACCCATTACAACACCTTCGGTCAGGATTACGGCCTAGCTTCTTACACCACTTATGTTGTGTATGTTAATTTTTAGGCATGAGTGGCGGGACCTACAGTTTAAAGTTGACTTTGAACGACAGATTTAAGAAACTTTTCATGGCAATTTTATTCACTCTCATAGTTTTTGCCAGCAATCTGCTGAGAGAAAGCCGCCGAAGAAATACTTTTTCATATTTCGTTTTTTTTTATGTCTGACCGGGGATTCGATGCCTGGCTTTTCGTCTAATAAGCCAACACACTACCTACTAGACTACGGCGATTTCATGCTTGATTTAGCTCTCCAATAAGAAGACGGTTGCGTTAGTAAAATTTATTTTGTAGTCAGAACATTTCATCCCAAGTTTGGGTGTTAATTGTGATATCACAATAAGTCTAAAACGCGGCTAATCTTGATTGTTTATTAAATTTCCTTTTAAAGTCTTTTCATTTCTGTTCACATTTCTACATTTCATAACTTTTCATTGTTCCAAGGTAAATAACCTTGCCACAAAGTATTTCTTCACCATCCTGTTTTTATTTCTTTTATTTACTTCCGTTTAAAATATCAAATTTTTCCAGCTAGTGCGGGCCGGGAGGGTTTATGGAAAGTTCGAGAATCGTAGGATTGTCAACTGTCGTTACTTAGAAAAAACGAAAATTGTGAAAATCTATTGGGCGTATAGGGGAGGAAAAGTGTTGCTGCCTGCTTAGATATTCGTTTCTGATGTTAATACCTTTGGGGAGTCAGAAGGTTTTTGAATAAATTGAGTTGCAAGGCAATGAATTTGTTTCCAAAAATTTAAACAATCATCATGATAAATTGTATTCGAAGCTAGATTTTTTAGGTTCTTTGTTAAGCACTTTAAGTGCTTCTCCATATCACATAAAGGGACACTTTAATTGAAATTGTTTTAAATTTTATTATTTTTATGCTAGTTTTGTACAATAACAACAATTCTAGATACGATATTTATGTGAAAATAACTTACTTTCTTACTCTCTCTCTCTCTCACTCCTTATTGTGAGATTTTGGAGCACAATTTCTCCAATCGTATAGCAATACCCATGAATAATAAGAAGCTTTTCTAATGCCCCTATTTAAACAACATAAAATACAAAATTTTTTTAATTCAACTCCCACCCACCATTCAATTTCGTTTAATTTCTTTATTTAAAGTGTGTTAAATTTAGAAGTTTTCTTTTGTTGTTTCAGTGTTTTCGAGAATAAAAGTAATTAATTATAGTTGACTCACGATTGTTTTGGACGTGTGATCCCTCCTTATAAAAAAAAAAAAACTAAACTCGAACTCGAAGAACAACGGAAACAATATTAAATCACTTGAACAAAAGAGCAACAAGCTCTGCTTCGGCTCTGCTCTGTGCTATTGGAAAAGAAACATGACATTAAAAACCGGTAGAAATAAAATAACCTTTGCAAGCCAGCCACAAATTGTTGTTGTTGTTGTTGTTGTTGTTTTTTAGAAATCTTTCAAGTGTTTCAAGCCCAAAAGAAAAACCTAAGCATATAATCTTTAAAAGCATTGTTGTCAGTCAAGAACATGAAGGGTATGAGGAAAGGGAAATGAATTTAAAATAACAAATAACAGCAGTTGGCATAAAGGTACCAAAACACACACACACATATACATACACACACATTTATACTCGTATAAACCATGATTTTTACCTTTTTATTTCGATGTTAAAGGTTCGAACGTTGTTATGCATTTTGTTTTTTATTTTAGTTTTGGCCGGTCCCGGCCGTACCCTTTTATTTTATCTGCTGGTTAGTACTTTATTACTTTTGTTTTGACTCTTCACGTTCTCATATTGTATACAATATTTGGACGTTTTTTTCCTTTTTTTTGTTGCTATTGTCTTTACTTTTCATCTGCTTACCTACTAAATATTGTTTATCGTTGTTGTTGTTTCAGTTGTTTTTGTTTTCTGTTTAAAATCCAGTGATTTCCTCTGTTTGACAAAGTCAAGTAGAAAGAAAAAGACGTTGAACCACACTTCACACACCAACAACAACAACAGCCTGAAGTGTATAATCACAGCTGTGTTGTGTTTTGGATAGCGCTACACAGAAAAGTACAGCGTAGAGGGTTTATTACACATTTTGGAAATAATTTTGTAAATAAATATGATATCATCCCCCCCGCCTTACCTATTCAGATAGCTGGGATTTCTTATTTTCATCTTCGATACATTCTTTGAATCGTTGTGAAGTATGGGTTCCACAAACCTTTAGTTCAAGTATTGGCCATAATACTGATCCTACAACAACATATGGAGTTCTTCGCAAAGAAAAAAACTTTTAATCTAGGCAATATCAAGAGTACTATCCTTCGGAGAATCATATTTCAGAAAGTCTTTTCTGCATCAAACGAATCGGAAAAAATCTGGAAAGTCTGGATCTCAACTACAATTTTCTTAACAGTTTTTAATAAATTTTTCAAAATATTGAAGAAGATTGCATAAAGAAATATTATGCATCCATCTGGGCATACAAATTTCAGTCGTTTTTCTATCTATGCTCGCTTTAAAGCAATCAATTGTATTTGGAACTGAAGTCGCCATAGTCTAGTAGGCAGTATGCTGGCTTATTAGACATGAGGCCACGGATCAAACCCCCAGGTCAGACAACCTTCAGCAAAACGAAATATTAAAAACAATGACTACCTCTCAGCAGAGTTCTGACAAAAATTCTGGGAGTAAATAAAATTGCCATGAAAAATGTTCTCACAAAATCTGTCGGATTCGACTTTAAACTGTGTTGGTCCCGCCTGTCATGTATAAAGTTAACACACTCCGGACTGAAGGGTTCTAACGAGCAATTATGTGTGTATGTACGACTGTATTTCCTAAAATATTATGGATTCATGACGAATTCGAATTAGCCGTTTTTCGATCTATAATCTCTTCAAACTTATCAATTGTGTTCGATACAGATTTCCCTTTCGATCGTCGTATGGCCCAAACACAAAGTATTATTATCGCTTCATGGATGTTAGTTTTCACATAACATCGCTTATGTCATAGTTGATCGTAACGGATCGATTAATTTTGGGCAGTAATGTTGTGATAAAAAAACGGATTTCTTTTTATGACATACATATACTGTCTCAGCTCAGGCCTGCAAATTTCTCTTTCAACATCTCCTGAGTTTAGCTCATATATGAGTTAATTTGTTGCTTTTAAATGAATCGTATTAATAATTTATTTTATAATTTGTAAACAAAATCTCTTGAATATTATTGTATTGGGCATTTCGAATTCGTCTAGGCCATATATTTAATGCTCTTGTTATATATTTAGGCTCTGCTATATAGTTTTTTGTTCTTTGTTGACCAACTGACACGGGTAATGAAATGAAAAATAAAAACTTTAAAGCAGCTTTATTTTGATTTTTATTTTCGTTTTTTATTTTATTTTATGGTTTTATTTCTTCTTCTACCAATAAACACAAAAAAAAACTTCTATTTTGATTTTATTATGTACGTATGTACGTATGGTATGTACATATTTATGCATTTGAGGTTTTGCCCATTTTGTCTGTCCAACCATAGACGACGGACCGGACAAAAAAAATTATTTTTTTTATTTTTTTGTGGATGTTAAGGCTTCCACTTGGTTTGAATCTGATTTAAACATTCAGTTGCATTTGTAAAGCTTATAGAGATACTTGTAACTGCCATCACTTCACTTACTTCTAATAAGTTTGAGGTCTGCCTTGTTTTTCTTTTATTTTTTTTTTTTTTTTTGGGTGCTACAACCACAAACAATTTTTTATTTTCTTAAATAAATTCAACGAAAAAAAATATGGTAAGAGCTTAGAGCTAATCAAGCTACATATTTGGAAAAGTTCGTGTTTAAATGTTAAGAAATTTTAGTGTTTAAATAACAACAATTTTTGCATAATTGGATTTTGTTTAAATAATTGTATTGATTTTTTCTTCTTCTTTGGTTTATTTCAAAATATTGCTGCACAATAATTTCGTTATTGCAAATGTATAAAGGCGGAACCAACAATTTGTTTCCCCATTTGCTTTCATTATTATCCATCATGATTGTTTGGTTCTCTCTCTCTCTCTCTCTATCTCTCTCTTGACCTTTCCGATAAAAAATCTTTGTTTTAGTTTTTTTAGTTGCATTTTCCCAGTGGTCTTAGCCAGTAATAATAATCAACTTTTGTTTTGAAAATAGTAAATAAAACTTAAATTTAAATGGCAACCAATAAGAAATCATATGCAGCACACACTTCCAAGGATTTGCCAGAGTTTCAGAAAATTAAATTACGTCCCGTAACTCAAGTTAAGAGAAAAGCTCCCCAACTACCACCTATTATAAGGGAAATAATGATACATAATTTAAGAAAAGTAGGATTAGTTTTACAATCTTACATCGACTACCTCTGTTTGTCTTGTTTGTATATTCTCCTCCTAATAATAGTTTCTTTCCTTCTTTCCAGACATCATCAACCACGAAAACTACCACCTTAACTACACCAGCCAAATTGTATGGCAAGGATTTAAGTGAATATGATGAAGTTGATGTTGAAGCCTTATTGGCCCAACTATCACCGGAAGAAATTAATATTTTGGCTAAAGAAGTTGATCCCGATGTAAGTTTTTTATTATTACCTCTCCATCATATTTCATTATTTTTTTTTTATTAATTTTATTAAAAAATATTGTTCGTTCGTTTCATTTTCTTTAGGATTCATTCTTACCACCCGATCAACGTTGCAGTTATGAGTGCACAAAGGAATCGACTGGTCCCTTGAATCGCAAAAAACTCATTGAACATATTAACAAACAGGCAATTGAAACACCCGATCAGCCTGAATTTGAGCCCTATGTTAAGGGTACCGTACGTGGTAAGAAATGGGTGCCACCACCACGTGATGCACGTGAACTCGAGGTGGAAGAGAAAATTGCCATTGATATGGGTGAAGAGTACGAGCAGGCATTGAGTGATGCTACACAAGAAGAAATTATTGATTTGGCTGCCATATTGGGTTTCCACTCCATGATGAATCAGGATCAATATCATGCCTCTTTGTTGAACAAAGGCCAACCAGTGGGCTTAGGTTGGGATGGTATTACAAAGTCTACACAGCAGAAAGTCTATCCCATCGATCCACCCAACAATACAGATGTTGATGAGTCTATTAAACGTGTTAAAGATGATGATTCAAAATTAATTGAACTGAATTTGAATAATATTAAGGTAGGTTTAGGCAAATACTCTTAAGGAATATTTGTTTATATAAAGGAAATCGTTATTCTTCCATTTATAGAATATTTCGGATGAGAAATTTGAGCAATTATTTGAAGCACTGCCTCAAAATGAACATTTGGAAGTTTTATCATTGACAAATGTGGGTCTAACCGATAAGACAGCTTTATTATTGGCCGAAGCCATTGAGAAGAGCAAAACCTTGAGAGTATTAAATGTCGAAACAAATTTCATTAGCCCACCCGTTATAGTTAAATTAGTTAAAGCCCTGCTTAAATGCCGCACCATTGAAGAATTCAGAGCTTCAAATCAGGTATGCTTAATCCAAACAACTTTATATTGAAAATCTTTTTGAACGTTATTTGTAAATTTTTGATTTGTTTTTTAAGCGATCACAAGTTTTGGGCAATAAAATCGAAATGGAAATAACGGATTTGGTGGAGAAGAATACATCACTGCTTAGACTGGGTCTACATCTTGAATTTAATGATGCCCGTCATAGAGTTGCTGCACATTTGCAACGTAATATTGACAGAAGTAAGTTCTATTTTTTTTTTTATTTTATCCTTTTCTATTATTATTAGAAATAAATCTTTCCCCTAGAGTTTAATAAACGTTTTAAAGGTTCTCTATTAATCAACGTTGGTTTAAGATTTCCTCTACCCTATAAATTGATTGTGTTTAGGTTTTAATTTTCAATTTATGAAAGGTTTAGCTTTTAAGGTCTCTACCCCTTTTTCATAGTTTATTAGTTTGTATTACGAAATTCATAATATTTATCAAAAAATTTAGGTGAAGGTGAAACAGTTACAGAACGCTCTTCGGCATCATCATTGTCACCACCACCACCACCACTACCACTACCACTACCACTACCACTACCATTGTTAGCTCAACAAACAGCAACATTAATAAACGATGACAATCAAAATGATAATCTATCACCATCGAAATTGAATTCATTACACCATGAGCAAATTCATAATCCAAATGTAAATAATGACAATACATCGTTGATTACATCATGTAATATCGATAATAACGATTTTATTAATGATTCAACTACTGATACAAATTTAAATGATAATGTATCGTCTAAACCTTCTTTACTGGCATTATCATTACCATTAATGTCGCCATCATTATGTGCTGCTGCTGCATATAAAGCAAAGCAAAAATATTTGTTGAATACAACTGTTGATACTGAGCTATCATCATCTTATAACAGCAATAATGACATCAATAATGCTAAAGCTGGCAACAATATTATTAATTGTACTCATAATAATACTGCGACAAATGCAAATCTCAACCATAATTTGTCATCTACGACGACATCATCATCACCATCATGTTACAATGCTCTCAACGTGGCGGATGCTTTAACTCTAACAAAGAGCTCAAAGGATACTGATGAAAAAGAAATTTAAAATGTTTTTTTCATTTTTTCATAAATTATGCTACATAATCCCTCGTTTTTTTCTACTTTTTTTATTAGTTTTTTTGCAATTATTTCCCAGAAAATATTTCGTTGATTAAAAAATTCTTACAAATTTTTGTCGTAATCAAAATTTTTAATTATTGATTATTGAGACTTTCTATATTAAATTAAAAGGATATTCCTTCTGATTTTATTTTAAAGATTACCATCGTGTTACAGCATTTCCTCCCCCAAAAAATGTTTTGATAAAGAATTTTTACGTAGTTTGTATAAAAATTTAACCCAGAAAAATATTTATCGAATCAAATATACGCCCTCATTTAATTCTGTACACAAATGGTTGCAGGCGATTAAAAATTTTATGAAAACAACTAAAAAGTATTTGAGTAATCGAGTAATTTTAATTGCTTCACAGAAATCGAGTGTTAAAATGATCGGTTTTGTAAGATGAACGATTCAAATTTTTTTTTAGGTTTTTATTGTTTTAGTGCTGTTTCTATAAGACAAACAATTTTACTTGCTGTCTGTTTATACGCCAAACACAAACAAAGGATCTGTTTCTGTAAAATAAACGATTTCTCCTGCTTGTCTGTTCGTATAGGCAACACAAATAGAGTGCTGTGTTTTTGTTTGTGTTTTCTATGCAAACGTCACAAGTAAGTCAAATTGTTTGTCTTACAGAAATAGAACAAAAATTGTATGCTTGAGTGTGCTATCCATGCAAACAGACAAACAAGTGATATCGTTTGTTTTACAGGAAACGGGCCCATACATTTTCAATCGATTAAAATTGTTTGTGTTACAAAAACTGAAGGAAAATTATTGAAAATCATTGAAAATTTTCCATTAAATTAAAATTTTCAAATTTTTTTTTCAATAACTGGGAAATAAAGTTGCTCGTAGTAAACACAAATTATTTCATTTAATTCTAGAGTCATAAAAACCCCTTTTTTTCATATTTCAAGCAAATATTTTAAATTTCTTTTAATGCTTACTGCCTTATAAGCTTCGAATATCCTTTGCAAAAAAGCTCTTAAAACTTTAGCAGGTAAAATGAATGCTATTTACTGGATTATAAAATTTGTCGTTTACGTGAGCGTCTCAATGATGAATAAAAAATTCGTTTCTTAAACGTGGTGAAAGTAAAGTCTACGTCCAGTATTGTATAAAAAGAAAAACTTAACTTAAATGTATTGTGTTGTTGTTAAAAGTTAAAAATTTTGTTCTATTGTTCTATTAAATTAAAGTTAATAACTGTTAAATATTTACATACATAATTACTTTAAAAGTTTCAATATTCCTTAAAAATAAAGGGGACTTTTCCTGTTTAAAAATAATAATAAATTACTTTAGAACTTTTACGCGTTAAAATTCAACATTAAAACGTCATTAAATTGTATACAATATATATACTTCTTATACTTCATAATTCATGATTTTAAACAAACATCATGATCATTGTGTTGCTATATTGCTTAACATATCGCAGTGTATTGTCCTGTGCCATTAATCATCCTCTATTGTGTTGTAAATTGTAAAATTAATGAAAAATCCTTTCTTTAGTTCCTTTGGTTTATTTGTAGTTGAGATAGTTATTCCTCTTTTATTTATTCTAATATGTTCTTCATCATTAAATAATTTGTTGGTCGTTTGGAATATAAATTTTTTTTTTATGTTTCCAAAAACAGTTTTTCAACAATTTGTTTTCATTTAAATACCTTTTGTTATTGTGTTCTACATCCTTTAATTAAAATTAATTAATTAATTAATATTAACTTCTTTATTATATTTATAATAAATCATTATAATTTCTTTATTTATTTATTATTTTATTTTATTTTAAAATATATTTCTTGTATTATAAAATCAAAAATTCAACATAAAAAAAAATATTCTTTGTAACACGTGTAAATTAACCAAAAAACCAAAATAATTTTACAATATTTATCAACAACTGACATACTACAAACGTAAATATGAAATAGTTGTGCGTGTACAAAAGTTAAAACCGAATTTGCCAAAACTTATACTACCAGCTAATATTGGCGTGGAGTATGAAGCTCCAGCCGTGGTAACACCATCGCCAACACCTTCGCCTATACCACGTATCGATTATGATGTTGAAGTCGATCCCGATAATGTGGTAGTCAGAGGTAGTGCCATAACACCATCTCCATCACCATCACCTCAACCGCCACAGGATGACTTTGATGTTGAAGTCGATCCTGACAATATGGTTATACGAGGTGGCGGCAATAATCAAATTGATTATGATTTATTTGATAACGAAGAAGATCACTTGAATCGTATTATTTCTTCTTCATCGTCATCAACATCTATGCGGTCGATTTGCCAGGCTGCCAATATAAATGATATGCCAGCTTATAATGAAGATTTGACCAGCTATAAATCCCATACGTGAGTTAGTTTTATCCAACTATCAACCATGAAACAAAACAGTCAGTCAGTCAGTCATTCTATGCTGAAATGTTTTTTAAATAAAACCAAACCTCCTGTTCAAATAAAATTACACAGTAAAACAAACAAACAAACAAACAAACACTCAGAAGTAACAGAAACAATTACTTCCTATACAAATTACACACTTAAACAGTCATCATCAACACCCACTTAACAACGAAGTATCAAATAGCGTTTTACTTACCGGCAAAACATTTTGTACAAAAAAAAAAAAAAAAGCTGAAAATTTGCTTTATTTCGTTACGTTTCGTTTTCACCCAGGATTTTCGTTATGCTGTCGTTTACACTCTACTTCTTTATATACTTGACGACAGTTGTTTACACTCAATGTTAATTAATTTTGTTCTCTGTTGTTCCTTTGTTGACCCACCACGTTTTTTTTTTGTCTCTTTCACCAGCCAAATATCTTGTATAAAATCATTTACAATTGTACAAAAGTTTTTCTCATCTTTTAGTTTTTGTTTTTATTGTATTTATTTAATGTTAAGAATTTATTTTAATTTTAATGTTTAACATCATTTGTATTTCCTTCCTCATTGTCATCATAGCCTTTGTCATTTTATTTTTGGGCCTTTTGTTGTCAACCAACCACCCATCCACCACATCTCGATGTCATATGAACAACTGACCTTCTTTTCAGATTTCATTCATTGAATTCATTTGTAATTTTCTTTATTTTTTTTTTTTCTTCTTCTTCTTGTAAATAACATTGACACGCTTTTTCACATTCACACTCACTCACTGTTGTTAGGGATGTTGTGTGAGTTCATTTTTTTTTTTCTTTATAAAAGAAACATTTTTTATGTTTAAAAATTCTTACAAATCATTTCCAACATGGATTATAAGCAAAATCTTTAAAGATATTTAGGAAATGTATACTAGAATGGGATTTAATTTATTTTAATTTTGTATGTTTTGCTTAATATCGTATATAAATCACAAATCTAAAGACCTTCAATTATATGGTCTTAATATAAACTACTTGTAAACCTAATATTAGTTCGGATATTATTTTATAAATCCAATAGGTTTGAAACCTATCCTATTATCTATCAGTAAACCTAAACTCTTAATCAATATTGCTTCGATATTTATTTTTTTATTGTTCGAAAATAAATAATCATTCCTTAATAGAAACAAAAATTTTGTTCCCTTTGAAGTTAAAAAATTTAACTGAAGTTTCTAGTTAATTATGCTGTTACACTGAACTGAATATAAGCTTAAAACTATTTTTTGTAAGATTTTAAACTGGATTTTTAGAATTGAGTTCAACTTTTTTTGTAAAAGCAGAAAGCTAATCGTATTTTTCGTCTAAGTTTACGAGACCATTTAATCCACAGCGATTATCACGGGATACATTGTTAAGTGGCTTAACACACGCTCATCTTACGAATTTCTTAGTAGTTATAAGGGGGTGAAGCCTGGGTGCACACTTTCGGAGAATGAGAAAACCTCACAATGGCTAAGACAGAAGATTTAATGATGAGTAATTATTGCGCCGCATTTGAGAACTTACAAGGAATGATTATTGTGCACCCCGAATTTAAATACAGATCGTGTCTTGCCAAATGTGATTTGGATAGAATCCCCTACCCTTCTGTTAACCTAATACAGGCCCTTAAAATTTTGTTCTAAAGTGAAGAAAGAGTGTTTCGTATAATTTTATTACAAGAGAAGGGAGCTCTTACTTAACCAAAAGAGTTAACTGATGTCAAATGGCTAAAAAAAGGAAGATTTTATATATTCTCAATCAAGATATTCCGAATGAAGATATTCCGTAAGTTTTAAAGGTTCGGTGATAAAAGAATCAAATTAATTCATTCACGATAAGGAAGATTTTTTCAGCGTGAAATTATTCACATATGAACCATTTAATGATTACGTTTTTAGGGTAGGTATAGAGCTGAATAAAAAATATATTAACAAATGTGTAATCCTTTTAAATACATTTCAAATTTCAAACCTTATTTTTAATTATTAAAAATTGTTTTAATCATGAAAATTCAGTTTTTTATAATCAAAAATAAATGCAATTGCATAGAGGATTATAACTCACAGTGTATCTTAACTTACTCTAAAGATTTTGCTTATAATTTAAACCTCTTTTAATTCTCATTCATAAATTTGAATTCTTTTTAGCCTTTTGTTTTTCTATTTTTTTTTTGTTAGCTTTTTTAAGCACATTGACTTTTAAGACACATTTTTTCTGTATCCCAGCGATAATTATTAAATTCTTTGAAATATTTTAAGTTTATTTTTGTTTCATCTGGTTTTTGTGTCTTTTTCCAAAACATATTATTGTTGTTTTGTTGTGTACCCACGTATCACTTACTTTATTTTGTCTTTTTCTATTCCTGACTCATAATATAATAATACAGAGCGTCCTTTTTGTTTATTTATTATCACAATTATGATTATTTGTTTCATTCTTAGTTTATTTATTTTTTTTTTTTTTGTATGTTTTATTAAATGTTTTATGTTTCTCTCTCTTTTTTTTTTGTTCTCTTTCATTTGTTTTTCTGTTTACAGTAAGAAAAGATCTTGAGTTACGTCTGCAGTTCAGATTTTTCAATAATCTTCACAGAAACCCCACAAGAGTTCAGTAAACCATAAAAAAAAAAAAATAAAACAAAAAATAAAAAAATTCTTAATAAATAACCAGCAACAAATGAAAAGAAAATCTATAATCAAACAAAAATTTAAATAAACTATTAAAGAAAACTAAAACTTAACAACACACATACATACACTCGATCTGTCGCATATTTAATTTAAAATAAAAAAAAATGATAACTTAACTGAAGAAATAAAAATTTTTTTTTATAAAATTGAAGTTAAAAACAAAGAAACAAAAAGCCAGCCTCTCTCTCTACGTATGGAATAAACTAGCCTAACACAACGTGTATAAAAAATAAGTAAAGAAAGGAGACAATAATGCTTTTTGTTATAAAACTTCAAAATATATTTCTTTTTTTTTTATATTATAAGTTTAAAAATAAAAACAAAAAAACAATCAGGTTTTATATTTAAACAAACAAACAAACAAAAAAAAATAACGAAAGAAAAAATCAACGCTTTATTTCTAACTACTATACTTTTATATAAATTAAATAAATATAAAGAAAAGCACTTACACTAATCACAT
The DNA here is from genome assembly GCA_005959815.1 of Sarcophaga bullata. Lineage (NCBI taxonomy): Eukaryota > Metazoa > Arthropoda > Insecta > Diptera > Sarcophagidae > Sarcophaga > Sarcophaga bullata. The sequence goes on from QOCX01000249.1 coordinate 45,666, forward strand.
TTGTTAAAAAAAAAAAAAATAAAACGAAAAGAAAAAAAAATTAAAAAAAAAAAACAAAAAATATCATCATTATCATCGTACCCTCCTCCTCCCTGCGTATAAATTTTACGAATCTCACTTGACTCATAATGAAAATTTCTATAAATAAGAAAGAAAATTTAAAAAAAAAACACATAAGAAAACATTAGAATTATTAAGGATTTAATACTCACTCAACCAGCAGTAAGAAACGAAAACAACAATTTTTTTTTGTTTTGAAATGCAAAAAAAAAAGAAAAGTTTTGTTTTATAGAACAACCAATGAAAGAAACAAGGTATCTATACATGCATATATAGAAGAGTATTTAAAAGTTTGATTTGATATTTTTGCCTCGTTTGCTGACTCTCTCTCTCTCTCTCTCTATGCCCTTAACAATAATGTTAAAAAAGTTTTATCCAACAAACTAAATGAACTCATAGTTTTTCCAACTAAAAGTCTTGTTTAATAATTTTCCTTTTATTTCTTTAATTATTTAAAATTTAACAAATTGAAATTGAATAAATTTTTTGTTTTATTCTTTCAAAATTTAATATGATCATGACATTTTATTTGTTTATTTTTTTTTTTCATGAATTTTTTGAATTTTTTTTTATATTTTTATTCCAATTTTTTTGATATTTGCATGCATTTTTGTTTTGCTTGTTTTTTTATATTTTAACATCTACACAAATATACACAATATATTAGAAAATTATTTTTAAAATTTTATTAAATTAAGAATCTGTGTTCAATACAAAATTAAATACAAAAATAATTCAAAGAAAACCTTCTTAGGGCTAACTGGATCTAAAAAAAATAATATTTTTCAAATTTATTTATTTTTTTGATTTCAAAAACACAGATTTTTAATACTCTAAGGGGCATTATTACAACTTGCTGTTAAAGTTGGGTTTAGTAAAAGATAATTTTAACTAAAGTGAACTTTAAAGTCAACTTTAACTGTTTTTCGTTATTACAACCTACAGTTTAAATAAAGTTAACATTTTGAAGAATTTAACAGTACCGGAGCAAGGTCCATTACTTTTGCCGGATTAAACAAGATGTTTGAAAAAGCAGTGGAAACGTTTTGCTTCTCTTTTTTGTTTTGTTTGTTCATGTTATCTATATTTGAAGTTGCCATATTGAAAATAACTTGTAATATGGCAAGTTCAAACATAAACTTAACAATAAAAGTTATCGATAGGATGATCCTCCTTTGAGGTTAACATTCACTTCTATCTTATTGTCCACTTGTAATAAATAAAACCAAATTATCTGCCCGTTAAATTATCTGCTCCCTTTAGTTAACGGCAAGTTGTAATAATTTCCCTAAACATGACATTAATTTTAATTTTTTTAAATATCTCATAATATATACATACACACATTTAATAAACTTATTTTCTTTTTAAAATTCTTTTATACGTATTGATTTTAGAAATTAAAACTGCGATTTACATATTAAGTAATTAAAAACAAAAACAAAAACAAAAATAATATATAAAGTGTAATGCCAATATTACGAACCCATTTTCTAAAACTTACGCAAAATAACAACAAACCAACGAACACCAACTGAACACCCAATGATGAAATAAAAAGCAAAAGTACATGGATTTTTGCAAAATTTTTCAAAACTGGATAAACAAAAATATAAACACCCTACAACATTAAACCATAAAAAGTTTGTAAAATTTTTTCTGTAAATTGTTTTGTAAATGTTGTTGCAACGAATATAAACAAAGCTTTCGAATGACAATAAAATAAAATGATTCTGCAAGTTTCAATAAAACTAACATTAGGTTTAAAATAAATTGCCAATCTTAAGTATCTTTATAAGGCAGTTGCATATATCGAATGGAATGTTATATTCTTAACTTATTTTTAAATGAATTGAATTTGCTGTACTAAACCCTGAAATTATTTTGATGCCGTCTGTTGCCTTCCTTGTTTGTTTATTATTTTGTTTGAAAAATAAATACCTTTTTAATTTACACAAAAAAAAGAGGTATTTGGCTACACCTACAATACTCTTTTCTTCAAAGAAAAGTATTTTCTTGTAACCATTTTGTTTTTTTTTTATTTGAATGTTGTGTTGCCCTTGATCCTTTTGCTAACCAAAACAAAAAAATCTTTAAAATAATCCTTTATTTGTTAACATTTGAACTAATTTGTGTTTTTTTTGTTTTTTTTCTATTTCCCTTTTGTTTTCATGTCTATTTCCAGTTCGTCTCCAACGCCTGAATCAACGTAAATAAACGTGTGATTGTGTCTTAAATATGTATGTCTGAAAAACAAAAAAAAAAAAAACAAAAAAATAAATGTAACCAACCCAGCTACCAACACAATGTTAAAATTAAATTTAAAAAAAAAAAAACTCAAAATCCAGCTGTTTTAAAATTAAATTACCATCACCTTATCTTAACACCACGATATTTGGAATCCTTAAAATATATATATGCTCTTACAACAACTACACAAAAACAACAAGCAACAACATAAATTTAATCAATTATGGCCAATGATAACGGAATCGAACAATTTTTGTGAAAAAATTTTGAATATCAAGAAAAGTCCCTCTATAACGATTTTTGTAAAATCTGTACGTATACATACATGTTTTATATATGTTTGTTTAGATATAAAAAATTATTTATAATTTTATTTTATTAATTATTATTTTAAGACTTAAGTTTGATTTTATGTTTCTTATAATGTTTATTGTCACAGAACAATTCATAATTTCGTAAGGTTGTCTATAAAACTGATAACATGTCCAATTCTATACACATATTGTATATTGTATGTGTAAATTTATTGATGTTTGTAAAGTTTTATAGATTTTTTATCATAGTATATGCAATCTTTATTGTTAATCTTAGAAAAACAATAATAACCGTAAGTAAGCTAGAACAATATAATTCACCGTAAAATCATCGCATATTTTTAAAGGCATTCCTAAAGCGAATTCAAAGTAAAACATTTTTTTTTATGAAATTTTATAGAGAAAGTGAAACAAATTTCGAGCAAAAATTCATTCATCATAAGCAGAATATTTTAGTATTTTTTAGTTAAAAAAATATTGAGAGTTTAGTATGACAGGTTCGGTACCCATGTATTTTGATTAAATATTCTCTTCTGAGCAGTCTCTAGTAGTTAAGAAGTTAAGGTATTGAAAACTATTTAGTTTGAAATAGTAAGAAAAGTAAATATTTAAAGAAATCAGAATCAAACTTTTAATTCAAATAATGTTTCATTTAAATTTTTTATAAAGAAATTAAAAACTTTTATTATATCCGGCATAACGAAATAGGGAGTATTAGATGTTTGTAAGCCACAAAAAATAATCTCCATTATACTTCTTTAGTTATATGAACTAAGACAGTTTCTTTATAAACTATAGAATCTTATTAACAATATTATCAGTAAATTTCTTAGGATATCCTTCAATAAAGCCCCTTAATTGGAAATTATGCCCAATGTGTTATTCTATTGGACTTTTTCGTTCGTGTGCTAAAACTTCGAAAAACAAATTTTAAAGTATGTTCTTATTAGGTTAGGTTGCTTGGCGTTCACGAGAAGTTCACTCGACAAGTTATGTTACCCAATGTTAAATGATCCGCTAGTGCTGGACTTGAACCACCCTGAACACCGAATGAAACCGGCCAGTTCCCTTAGTGGCTCATTCACCACCATGTCCAGATCTTCAAATATTCTGTCACACAAAGATCGATGACGATCATTCAGGGCACTCGCATAAAACTTGTTGTACCGTTTCCTCTACATTATGGCAGCTTTTGCAGAATTTCTGGTGAGTCAAACCGAGGTGTCAGCGAACCTGCCAATAGCACAGTTTTCCTTTATAATGTAAAACATTCTCTTGTCGAATTCAAGTAGTTCCCTGGTTTTCCGCTGTCCACTGCTGGACCACGTACGGCTTGTTCAATTCAATGCTACATACATAATTGGCCATTACAACCCTTCAGTCAGGATTACAGCCTAGCTTCTCACCACATTGATGTTGTGTGTGTTAACTTTATACACTTAAACTGGTAGGACCTGTAGTTTAAAGTCGACTCCGAACGACAGATTTTTGAGAAACTTTTCATGACAATTTTATTTACTCTCAGAGTTTTTGCTAGAAATCTGCTGAAAAGAAGCCGTCGAAGAAATATTTTTTTCATATTTTGTTTTTGATGTTTGACCACTACCTACTAGACTACGGCGATTTCAATTCAATGCTGCTTTTTCCAATTTAGAAAAGTATTCTTGTAGGAGCGTATATATCCCCTCTATCGTCTCCTCCGATCACTTCCGTGCCAGTACATCCGCCATTTTGTTTCCTTCTAAACCGTTTCGTTTTCTTATTAAAAACTTTCTTTCACAATCGACATACACAAAGCCTTCAGAATTTTAAACGGAAGTTACCAATCAGACATAACGGGATCAAACTGGATGTCTCATCCATTCTCGTTTTACTAAAAAAAAAAAAAGTAAAAAGGGGTTGTATTGCCTTATTTCGAGTATTGTATTCCGATACATACTTTGGAACTCCATTCGAAGATAAGATCATAAATTTTCAAAAAAAAAATTGTTGAGGCAGTGATTGTAGTTCTTCTAAACAACGTTCTCAACACTACTTAGGGCCTACTCCAGTAGGCTAAATATTTGCTCAACTTTAAAAACTTTATTAGCGAAACTAAAACAAAGCAAAGTAAAATAAGAAGATAGGAAGATGCATTAATGTTCCTTCTAAAGCAAGGTTGGCTTAGAAGTTAGAACAAAAACTTTTTCCTATAAGCAGGTAATATCGAGATGTATATTCAAAAAAGTCTGTTAGTGAGAAGATTGTGACATTATCACTGTGTTAGGGATTTGCAGTTCTATTATCGAATTTTTCCTTTTTTTTATAAAACGTAGACGCTTACTACTACAGACACAGAGCATAGGTATCGAAAGTTATAAAAGATGTAGGAAAACTTAAAAAAGAAAACTGTTAGTCAATGAGATTATACAGAGTAGATAAATAATTGCTTTAAGAGTTGAAATACTAAGTATTTATACAACGATTATAGATTTATTGTTGTAATAAAATTTATTAAATTGTTTTTAATTTATCTTTCTTTTTATAGCGCTCTAACTGCCTGAAAGATTTAAGCGACTTGTTATCGTCTAAAAATTATTTTTTTTACCAGATATACTAATAGTTTGTCGCTTATGTCTTTCTGGCAGTTAGTTTACTTTGTTTATACACTCTGTAATTTGTTTTTCTTTATTAATACCAGCTTATAATTTTAATATTTTAATAAATTTTTCTAATTCTATTGTGCTATATAGGTGGACGTCAGCGACGTATGGGACACTTTGGTAGAAATTTCACAGTTGGTCTTTGGCAATAAGTGAAATGCTGCATCATCATCATGTGTTGAATATAAAAAAAATTTAAATTTCAAGTATATAATTATAAAATCTTGCATATTTTATTGAAATTTTAAATATTAAATGTATTTTTGTTTAATGTATTGTTCTATATTTCTTATATTATATTATAATTTATTTTATAAACAAAATGTTGCAATTATTTTTTTTAATTGAAATCAAATTTAAATGTAGAAATTAAAATATTAGAAGAAAAAAAAATTTTTTTTTTAAATAAATTTCTATATTGATTCGTTGGTATTTAAAAAAGTTAAAAAAAAATAAAAACAAAAAACAAAAAACAAAAATCATTATTTATGGCAATGAGAATATTTTGTTTTTGATTTCTTTTTAAAAATATTTTATTTTTTATTGTTAAATTATGATCAAGAAGCATTAACTAACATTAACTATCTACCTACCTACCAACCCAAATCTAGTGTGTATTTTGTTGTAAAGAGCCTTTTTTAAAACAATTTAAAACAATTAAAGATTTTTATAAAATGTTAAATATATTAAAAAAGAATGATCATTTATAAATTGAAATTTATTAACATTGCTGAAAATAGTTTAAATTAAAAGACATTTTCTCTTTATGAAAAACAAAAAATTAAAAAAACGAAAGAAATTAAAATTAAATTTTCATTAAATTGTTGTAAAACTTCAAACTCAATTCTCATTATTGCAATTGTATGCTTTTGTAAGGCGTTTTAAATCCCAAGCAGGCTAAAAATAAAATAAAATAAAAAAATAATAATCGTAATTAAATATTAAATGCTCTCATACGTACACATTTAAAAATAATTTTTTTTAAGTAAAATTACCGCGTATTTGAAAATAACAACTCACATTTGCTATTTAAAACTAAATTGTTTTTATATTTTGTTTTTTTTTTGTTTTTGTTTTATATTTTTGTTTTGTAAAATGTCTTTTATTTCATTTTTATTTTATTTTAATTTTTTAATTTAAAATGATTTGATTTTTTTTTATTTTAAAACTTTAACCACATGATTTATAATTGATTTATATTTAGTTTTTCTTTTTGTTGTATTTTTTTATTAAAAAAAAATATATATTTGTAGTATATTTTTATGTTTTTTTATAATATTTTTCCAATTAAAATTTATTTTTTATAATTTTTTTTTTATATAAATATTATGGCAAGATTAATAATATATTTATTATTTAATTAATATAAATTGTATAATTTAAAAAAAAAAAAAAACACACACACAAAACAATATATAAAAAGAATTACACTTTATATATTAAAAATATAATAAAATTGCTTATAATTATGTAAAATGTAAAACAAATAAAAATAAAAAAAAATTTAAAAAAATACAAAAAAAGTATGACAAATAGCGTTTCTATTACAAAATGAAAATAAAAGATCTTTGTAAGCATTTGTATTATCACATTACTCTTGATTGTTTAAATATTTGTTGGGCCCGTAAAATAAATCAAGTATTAGGCAAACATAACACAATAGAAAGCAAATATTGAGCAACAGTTTTATATTATTCGTTATAGCTCTGAAACCAATGAAGCTATTGAATTCAAAGTTTCGCTAACTAATAGAGAAGAACTTTGACTTTAATCTGCATGCTAATTTTACCGCCCACTGCCACGCCTAATAAGAAATTTTAAAGAGTTTTAGTTTTTTCGTTCTATATTATCGACAGGAGGGGGCGTGGCATTAAAAATTTAAAAGAAATGCAAAGAGGGCCTTTTCCCTTAACTGTATATCAAATTTGAAGAAAATATGTCAACAAACTTCAGAGATATCGTGTCATTTGTGAAATAATATTTTTCAACGATTATTTCAAAATTATTCGTTCCCGTAAAATAAGTCAAGTACTAGGCGAACATAACATGATAGAAAGCGGATATTGAATAATGATTTTATATTAATGATTACAACTCTGATACCAATAAAAATATCGAGTTCAAAGTTTCGTCAAATTATAGAGAAGAACTCTGGTTTTAAAATGCATAAAAATATTACCGCCCCCTGCCACGCCTACTAGCAACAACTTAACAACTTTCTTGTTGTTGCTTTATATTATCGACAGGAGGGGGCGTTGCAATAAAATTTTTAAAGAAATACAAAGAGGGCCTTCTCCCCTTCCTTCATGCCAAATTTGAACGAAATATACCCATAAACTTCGGAGATATCGCCCATTTTGTGAAACAATTTTTTCCCACTAATTTTTTGAAAATTTTTCGTGTCCGCAAAATAAATCAAGTACTAGGCGAACATAACATGATAGAAAGCAAATATTGAACAATGATTTTATATTCTTGGCTATAACTCGGGTACCAATAAAGCTATCGAACTCAAAGTTTGGCCAGGTTATAGAGAAAAACTCTGGCTTTAATTTAAACAAAAATTGTAACGCCCCTTGCCACGCCCACTTTGAAAAATTAAAGAGTTTTTGCTTTGTCGTTTTACATCTCCAACAGGAAGGGGCGTGGCAATTTAAAGTTGAAAGAAATACAAAGAGGGCCTTTTCCCCTTACTGCATGCCAAATTTCAACGAAATATACCCATGAACTTCAGAGATATCGCCCATTTTGTGAAACAATTTTTTCCCACTAATTCTTTGAAAATTTTTCGTGTCAGCAAAATAAGTCAAGTACTAGGCGAACATAACATGATAGAAAGCAAATATTGAACAATGATTTTATATTCTTGGCTATAACTCGGGTACCAATAAAGCTATCGAACTCAAAGTTTGGCCAGGTTATAGAGAAAAACTCTGGCTTCAATTTAAACAAAAATTGTAACGCCCCTTGCCACGCCCACTTAGAAAAATTAAAGAGTTTTTGCTTTGTCGTTTTATATCTCCAACAGGATAGGGCATGGCAATTAAAATTTGATAGAAATATATAAACGACCTCCTCCCCTTCCTGCATGTCAAATTTCAACGAAATATACCCATGAACTTCAGAGATATCGCCACTTTTGTGAAACAATTTTCTTCAATGATTTTTTGAATGTTTTTTGTTCCCACAAAATAAGTCAAGTACTAGGCGAACATAACATGATAGAAAGCAAATATTGAACAATAGTTTTATATTTTTGGCTATAACTCCGGACTCATTTAAGGTATCGAATTCAAAGTTACGTCAAGTAATAGAGAAAAACTGAGGCTTTAATTTGCATAAAAAATTTACTGCCCCTGCCATGCCCACTTTGAAAAAATAAGGATATTTTGCTTTGTCGTTTTATATCTCCAATACGAAGGGGCGTGCCAATAAAAATGTTTAAAGAAATATATAAAGGGCCTCTTACCCTACCTGCATGCCAAATTTGAACGAAATATACCCATAAACTTCGAAGATATCGCCTCTTTTGTGAAACAATTTTTTCCTACTAATTTTTTGAAAATTTTTCGTGTCCGCAAAAATAATCAAGTATTAGGCGAACATAACACGATAGAAAGCAAATATTGAACAATAGTTTTATATTCTTGGCTATAACTTCGGAATCATTGAAGGTAACAAATTAAAAGTTTCGCAAACTAATAGAACAGAGCTCTAGCTTTAATTTGCATACGAATTTTGCCGCTCCCTGTCACGCCTTCTAAGAAAAAGTAACTGATTTTCTATTTTTGGCTTTATATTATCAATAATAGGGGACGTGTTATTGACAGTAACTCTGATACGAATAAAGCTATCGTATCGAAATCAAAGTTTCGCTAAATTATAAAAAAATACTCTGGCTTTACTCTTTTATATTTTATTTCATTATTTTTTGAATGAATACCTGTTCATTATAATATAATGTATTCAAAGCTAACTTGGTCTCACTGCCATTTAAAAGAGTAAAATTTTACACATTCGATGAATATTATAAGCTTGGTTATCCAAATATTTGGAAACTTTTTTGTACTGACAAAGCAACAATACGATTGGTGTTCTCACTCTGTTGAGCCAGCTGTTTCCGACTGTTTCTATGTAGTCTTTCGTTGTAGCATGAGAAACTCTATGCAAACGTTGTTTATTCTTTCGAATTCCGTTGTGCTCAACTTCTCTATCGTTTAGTTTAACATGCATGCAGAATATCGGATTGGGTTGTTAAGGGCTTCTTCTCTTTGTACAGATTTGACTTCTGATATTAACCATCACAATGGGGAACAATTATGTTGACAGCTTGGTTAACTTCTTCTGTTGTTAGGACTTAGGATTTATGAATTCACTTACATAAATTTGATGTACAGTTCTTTCCCTATAACAGTATCTTTCATATTCTTGAAATCAAAGTCAATCTATAGATTGCCAAAGGGGACACTGTTCCGTATTTTATGCTGCAAACACAGCACTCCTCCAAAAATAGAATACGTGGGGTGTATGTGGATATGATTGTTTTAAAGGTAAAGCAAAATTGCTGCGTTGCGTTTATTGTGTTTGTAGCATTACTTTGGAGGCGTTCTTGCATTATGAATATATAATGGAAGTGCTGTTAAGCAGTTGTTGCAATATTTCAAGTCACCGCATCTCTCCTACTGTCTCAAAAGATTTTTTATATCATTTATACTCGAAGGGTTGTATGGCATCTCCAATTGATTATGTTACTCATTGTAGTATACCAGGGTTGTAGTTTTCTCAATGTAGTTTATTGTGATATGTTAGGTTAGGTAAGGTTAGCGGGTAGTTTGCCGTTCACAGGCAAGTTAACACGATGGTGCATTGCCTCATGATTCCTTTGTGATGGATATAAATCTCCCAATGAAACCGGCCAGTTCTCTTAAAGGCTGCTTAACCACCATATGCAGATGTCCAAAAATTCTGTCACCATAAATCAAGGCATCATTTGAAGGGCAGAGTATTCATATAAAAAATTTCTGTGAATAATTTTCTCAACCTTTTGTAGTTGGTTTCCCAATCTCTTGTAGTTTGTGCAGAAGTCATTTCAGGAACTTTCTTTCCCTTTTTTTCCTGCCTTTCCTTAGGTGATTAGCCAGCAGTTGATATTGCTTCATAGTTATTCCGCTGCAATTAAAGAAAATTTAATTTTAATTAGTAATTTAATTAAAACGTAATAATAATAGGTATTTTATAGATATGAACACAAAGGGAACTTTGAAAAATTTTAGTTTTTTCTTTGAGAATGTCTTAACAAAAAACTTTTTTTTTCAGGCAAAAAAAAAAAAAAAATTAAAGATTTATTTCCTTTAATTATTATAATTTTGTTAATGACAAACAACTGCATGTGTTAATTTTTTTTAACATCTGCGCCAATAATTTTTTTTTTCTTTTAGCAATTTCACAATGTTACGAATTTTTTCTAAAAATATTTCTTTCAAATACAATTTTCTTTACGTTTTTCTTAATAAATCTTGTAAATATTGATTGAAAAAGAATAAAAATGATTGGACAAAAAATGTTGCACAAAAAAAAAAAAAACATAAAAAAAAAATGGAAAATTTTTGATACACATTGTAGTATTGTATTATGTACAGTTGTGGACAAAAATAAATTACTAACTCTTCAGTCAAGATTACGACCTAGCTTTTTACATCATTTATGTTGTGTATGTTAATATTATACATGAGTAGCGGGGCCTACAGTTTAAAGTCGACTCTGAACGATGGATTTTTAAGAAACTTTTCATGGCAATTTTATTTACTCTCAGAGGTTTTGTCAGAAATCTGCTGAGAGGATGTCGCCGAATAAATATTTTTCATATTCTAGACCACGGCACCTACAATTACGTGTACTTTAATTTGTTTTCAAACTTCGGCTCCGAACGATATTTTTATTTAATATCAGCGTTTTTGCCTGAAAGACTGCAAAAGCTCAGGCTCTTTTGTATTCGCTAAGACTGTAGCTTTTCAATTGCCCGTAATATTTTACAAATAAAACAGTCAAGGATGAACTATGTAGCTGGACTAGCAGTCAATGGAAAACTATGAATTCAAGGTTTAACTATAATATTCTGATAGAATAAACATACGTACGTACATACATAATTGGTCATTATAATCTTTCAGTCAGGATTTCGGCCTAGCTTCTCACACCATTTATGTTGTGTGTGTTATTTTAATATATGAGTGACGGTACCTACAGTCTAAAATTGGCCCCGAACGACAGATTTTTTCTTTCTTTTTTTTTTTTTCTGAGAAACTTTTCATGAGAATTTTATTTACTCACAATTTTTTCCCAGAAATTTGCTGAGAGGAAGTTGTCGAAGAAATATTTTTTCATATTTCGCTTCTGATATCTGACCGGAGATTTGTATCGTGGCCTATCGTTTAATATGCCAACACACTACCTACTAGACTAAGGCGAATATGTTTATGGATTATGCTTCTTAATTTTAATTTAAAATAACTTCTTACTTAATTTAATATTACAAATCTTAACAGTGTTAATTTAGTTAGTTTAGCATTGATTATAATCATGACTACTGGAACTACTTTTTTTTTTTTTTTTTGAGAAACTTTTCATGGCTAATTTTTCATTTACTCTCAGTGTTTTTCCCAGAAAATTCCTGAGCGATAGTAGACGAAAGAAATATTTTTTTCGTATTTCGTATTTCGTTTTGCCGGAAATGTCTGACCAGAGGCTAGAGCCACAGCCCGTGTCTAATAAGCCAACACACTACTTACGAGACCACGGCCCATGTCTAATAATTAGTTTTTGTTATTCAAAAAAACTTTGTTATGCTTTAGTTTTGTGCCATACTGTACATACAAACATCTAATAATGAAAAATTTCGCATTTCAACCATAAGATCTTGTCGAATAACAATCTACAACAACTACAATAGCGAAACTCAATGGCGAAAAAGTGAAAAAAAAATAAAAAACGAATAAAAGAAAAATAAATTTATTAAACAAATAAATTTTAAATTTTGGAAGTCAACAAGATGTTGTTATATTCGCAACATTATTATAAAAAAAAAAAAAAAAAAAAAAAAAAAAAGTTTTTTTTTATTAGCACAGTTCTTAGACGCTTATATATCTTCTTGTTTCTTTCTTTAATGATAAACAAAAAAAAAAAAAAAAAAACAGATTTCATATGTCATATACATACATGGGGGAATAGTGAGTCCATAAAAATACGTAATAAAAAATGTTTAAAAGAATTTAAGCGAAGAGCATAAAAGCATAAAAATTTTAATTGAATGGATGGGAATAATAATAATTAAAATTATGGCACAATCATAATTATGATTATGATAATTTAATTATTTATTTAAGAATTTTTATTTCAATTGAAAACACGTTTAAATATTGTTGTTGCTGTTGCCTCTTGCTACAAATTCGCATTGAAACTTTTCTTTGAAAAAATATTTTTTTTTTTTTGTTGTTTAATGAAATGAAAAATATGAGATAAACATACCGACTGACTGACTACTGACTGGTTATGAATTAAATAAACATGATTGTGATGAATATGAAAGTAACAAAAATGATTAAAGAGGCGTCAATTGTTTGTTGATGTCAATATTTTATTTTATTTTTCTTTTTCATTTTTTTCTTTCCTTTTTAATTTAAAAATTTAATTCACAGCGCCTGCCCATTCAACCTTTAATCTAAACAGGGGTGTAGTAATCAATGGGAAACATATTAAATCGAGAACCAACCAGTGCCACTAAACTTAAACTAGTTCAGTTCTATAAAACCAATTTGATCATCTTCAATATGTCTACCAAATAAGAAAATTATTCTGAGTTGCAAGCCATTACAACCCTGCATTTAGGATTACAACCTAGATTCGCAAACCTCTGATATTATGTGTGTTGATTTTATACATGAGTGATGGGGACCTACAAGTTTAAAGTCGACAGATTTTTTTGAGAAACTTTTCATGGCAATTTTATTTACTCTCAAAGATTTTGCCAGAAATCTTCTGAGAGGAAGTCGCCTAAGAAAATTTTTTTAATATTATTGGAGTTTCGTTTTTTTGGAATTATTTGACCTGGAGTATGGGCCCTAGCTTCACGTCTAATAACCCACACACTACCTACTACTAGTTTAGGAGTCACAGAAAATAAAATGCAGGCATTACACATACATACATAATTGGCCATTACAACCCTTCAGTCAGGATTACAACCTAGCTTCTCACACTACTTATGTTGTGTGTGTTGATTTTATACGTTTAAACTGGTGGCACCTGCAGTTTAAAATCGACTCCGTACGACAGATTTTTGAGAAATTTTTCATGGCAATTTTATTTACTCTCAGAGTTTTTGCCAGAAATCTGCTGAGAGGATGTCGCCAAAAGTCCAATGTAGATAGTAATACTATACAGCCAATCCAATTTCCACATTGAATCTAGCAGAGGAAATGGTAATTCGTGAACAATTCAGCCTAGAGGAGAATACAAGCATAATTTGTTATTACAACCCTTTAGTCCAGGTTCCTAGTACCTAGTTTCTTCTCGGACATCGTGTGTTAATTTTATATGTGAGTGGCGGTACCTACAGTTTAAAATCGACTCCGAGCGACATATTTTCGATCTAATTTTAGCCACATTATGCCAACATCGAAAGAGTTATTCTCCAAAAGAAATAATTCGACAATATTTCTGGCCACTCCAATCGTCTCTGAATAGCCAGGATAATGTGCGAAATCCTCAATCTCTATGAATATTTTTTTGTTTTTTCGTAATTAAGAGATTTAAGAGTTATTACGAATATTATGTTGTTATCTTGATTTCCATCTTAAAAGCGAACCTAGATTTCTAATGGTAATACAGTTTCTGAGTATGATTTGACGAGATAATATCTAAAGTCTGGCTATCTCTCATTAAACAAGAACTTTAGCACAATAGGCAGAGGAAAACGGGCTATCTTTAGCATACAAGCCAATTGTGCAAAAAAAAAAATGCTAAAATTGTCAAATCGTTAAATAGTGTATGAAACCCATTGCATCGTTCTACAGAAACTAGCTTTCGTTCTTATCTGCTTAATAAAATTCGAGACAGAAGCAGTTGAGCTGAACTCTAAGATCACCATCCCAGTACTCTACCAGAAGCTTTATTCGGTATTCGACAAATATCGAGAATGTGTTGTGCAATACGCCTTCATTTCGGTATATGAAATATTGTCTTCTACACGCCCTCAAGCAGCTCTTGTGAAATTAATAACATTCTCTTCTAGGTCGTAGTCGCCATAGTATAGTTGGTAGTGTGTTGGCTTATTGGACGTTAGGCCACGGTTCAAACTCCAAGTCAGACATCTCCACATTTAAACGAAAATGAAAAAATATTTCCTCTAGCAAAACCTCTGGGAGCAAATGAAAATTTGCCTTGAAAAGGCAAAGTGGTAAAAGAAGAAACTTAATCGTAACTTGGCCTAAAAGGTTGTAATGACAAATTATGCTTGTATTCTAGGCCGTATTGTTCACGAATTACCATTTGCTCTGCTAGATTCAATGTGGAAATTGGATTGGCTGTAGTATTACTACCTCCATTGGACTTTCGGTGACTTCCTCTCAGCAGCTTTCTGGCAAAAACTCTGAGAGTAAATAAGAAATTGCCATGAAAAAGGTTCTCAAGAAATCGACTTTAAACTGTAGGTCACAGTACTCATGTATAAAATTAACATAAACAATATAAGTGGTGTGAGAAGCTAGGTCGTTATCCTAGCTAAAGGGTTGTAATGACCATTTAAGTCATGCATATTATGTAGCCCCTATTGGACTAGTTTTACTAACAACGTAGATTACAAAATCCAATCGTTTGTGCCCTTTTAGTAAAAATCGACTTCGCACCCTTTTTAACTAGACGGATCTGTGTATTCGTATCCTATAGATTGTTTGCATATACAATTGTTACTATTATTATGTTATCTTAAGTAAATACGCAAAAAAAACACCAAAAACAAAAACAAAAAATAGAGGTGGGTAGCAGGCAGGCAGTTGATCTTGTTTAAAAAGTCAACTGATCCATACAAAATTAAGTTATCACTTCTGAATAAAAAAAAAAAAAAAAACTTAAACAGCAACAACAACAATAACAATAAAGCAAATTATTGAAACAACTGTTAACAAAAACCTTTAACATCTTACTCACTTTAAATAGACTGTCACTAAAGTTTTAAAAGTTAAGACGTTAAGTGCGACATTAAAAGAAAATCTGATAAAAAAAAAAACAGAAAAAAACTTAAAAAAAAAACAAAAAAAACAAGCCAAATGAACTGAATTTAGATCGTATAATTGAATATTTTACAGTTAAAGAATAGGATCCATAATATAACATAACATAACAGTTCATATAGAAAAAAAGAATGTCAACGTTGGAGAATGAACCAAATTTTCATAAAACCAACGAATTGCATACAAACATCGATACACACTTTAACGGTTCGACCGAATTTATATTGATAACCGATCATCAAACAACGAAATCGCGCAGCCGTGAACTATTAGATGAGCATGCAGATGATAATGAAAATTATTGTCAGTCATGCATGAAGAATATTTTCCGCAAGAAGACATTGTACAAACGTTTACCCATCTTAACATGGCTGCCGAAATACAATGGCACCGATGCTATTGGTGATCTGATAGCTGGCATAACGGTTGGTCTTACGGTGATACCACAAGGTTTAGCTTATTCGGGTGTTGCTGGTCTACCCACACAGGTTGGTTAATTATTTTCGTTAAATATTAGCGGTAGTAGTTGTTGTTGTTTTTTTTTTTCTTTTTGGAAATCTAAATATAGTCAGTCAGAGGGCCATTGTAGATATCTGCTGATTAAATATTGTGTGTGTGAAAGTACGCCTAAAACAAAAACCTATTTTTGGGTGAGGAAATGATGTGTCGTCGTTGTCGTTGTATTATGTGATGTGTTTGTTGTCAGGAATGTGTTGATTTATGCAAAAATTTTAATTTCAAATTCAAATTCAAATTTTTGCAAAAGAAAAAAAAAAGAAATTCATTACAACAACAATAAATGATAAGATCTTGTGATTTACTTGGGGATAAGATAATGAAAAATTGCGCAAATAGGCAATGTAGTGCATCGTATCTGCATTATAATTTTTTTTCTTTATGAAGAAAACAAATCAGGAAGACAATGTATTGTGGTAATAAACAATAAAAACAGATCTCGTTGTGAACTTCAAAAACTTGTGGCAGAAAATTATTTTCAATCTGTTTGACTTTCCCCCATAAAGTTATGCAATCAGACATGACAACAAGTGTTAATGATGGGTAGAAATACGGTATATTTGTTTTTGCAAAAGTTATTGAATCAAATAAAAAAAAACTCCCATCTCTGACTCTTCCATCCCATGAAGCGATTAACCGGTATTTGAAAAAAAGTGAGTAATTGATGCAGAAAGAAAAACTTTAAAAGAGTATTCTTTCAGTTGTAATTGGAAAAGGAAACAAATTATATATTAAATAGGATCCTCAATTAAGAGCTTCCTATCTTTTATTAAGGCAAAGTGCGTGTACTTTAGTCCAGTTCAAAGCCCAGGTTAGACACTTTCAATGAAACGAAAAAATATTTCTTCGGCGACTTCCTCTCTGCAGGTTTCGGATTGCCACGAAAACTTTCTCAAAAAAAATCTTCGGTTCGGTTTCGCCTTTAAACTATTGATCCGGCCATTCATGTATGAAATTAACACACGCAACATAAGTGCTGTGAGAAACTACGTTGTACGTGATCTGCTGCTCGGTAGGCTAGTGCAGTATGACATAATGGCAGGACTTTTGGGTAGAATTTTTGTTAAATCATGTAAGTGTATATGTATGTGTGTTTTTTTTATAGCTATGCGAGCTAAAGGCTGGGAATCTTCAAAAGACATCGGTAGCCCAGGCTACGCAATGTGCACGATTTGCCGCAAGACTTACTCTCGGCTTGCTAAATGCATACGTACTAAACCACTTACATTAAGTCACCACCTTCCGAAGGCCACAATCAAGTATTACAGTGGGGGGGGGGGGGTCATGGATTCAGCGAGTGCTGCTACCCATTTCTGCTGTTCTCGCGCTCTCTATTATCCTTTGTTGTATCAGAACTTCCTTCGCGAAGAAACATACTGCATTCCAGTTTTCGCACGCATCAAGTTAACCACGTTGTCGGGAGGCACCTGGGATCCGATCGTTCTCTCCAGGAAATTTCTTTGATAATCGTAGCGCGGGCAGGTGAAGAATATATGATCCGCTGTTGCGGTTGTATTTTGGCATGCTGGGTACGCTTCTTCCACGTCGTGCCTATACTTGTAGAGGTATGCCCTATAGCATCCGTGGCCCGTCAAGAACTGTGTAAGGTAGAAATTTATCTGGC
This sequence comes from Sarcophaga bullata, assembly GCA_005959815.1. Classification (NCBI taxonomy): domain Eukaryota; kingdom Metazoa; phylum Arthropoda; class Insecta; order Diptera; family Sarcophagidae; genus Sarcophaga; species Sarcophaga bullata. The sequence continues at coordinate 63,358 of QOCX01000249.1, forward strand.
CATGTTTCCTACTAGTCCATTCTTCTATATTTGGTATTAATCGGTGGGTCTATCTTCCCTTTGTGGAAGAAGACCAATCGTGCTGCCACCTGTTCATTGCATCATCAGTCAGCTGGTCAGGACGCACTAGCCCCGTTCTTCTACTTGTCAGGTGTTTTTTCCTCTCTACATCTACTAATATTTGAACTGAAGGGTTGTAATGACCAATTATGTTAAATTATGTATGCATACAGAGAATCTTAATTAAAAAATGCATGTAATCGACCCAAAAAATGTAAGTCATCAACTAGAGAATAGATGTCGTAAATCAAAAGCTGCAGGTCATCAATAAATAATAAATGCAAGCCTTAGACCAATAATTCAAGTAATCCACTCAAAAAACGCAGGCCATCGTTCAAAAATTAATGCAATTAATCGACCCAAAACCTGCAAGTCATTAACCAAAAAGTTCAAGTCATCTATCAAGAAAAAATACAAGTCTCGACCAGAAAAATGCAAATCGCCGGCCTCTAAAATATACTTCAACGACTAGAAAAATAGGAGTCATGGCCCAAAAAAAAAATGCAAGTTATCGCCACTAAAAACGCCAGCCATCGAAAAAACACAAATCATCAACAAAAACAACGCAATACTGGCATTATGTAGAGCATTATCTAGAGCTTTATATAGAACACTTTCGTTATTCATTTATAAGCAACTCAGTTCCAAGTAAAACTCTTTTGGTAAAAAAAAACCTGTTTAAGAATTCCTTGATACCATGGTTATCCAGCCTATGGAGGCACTTTTCCCCTCAAAATTCCGATTTTAGCTTTGTCGGCTAGATCTCCTGTTCCAGAGGTTACCGAAATCTATCTTAGAATCCTTGATGTCTTATTCTGGGCCCCTAATTAAAATATATTTTTTGTACTAGCGGAAGTGTCTTCGACTTACATACTCATTACAGGAGTTTTATACCGATAACCATTATAATCGATTGCTTATTTTTCACTGTACTGTTTATTTTCCAGTTAAAAAGCTCTTCTTTAATTTTAAATCAAGTCATGTTATTAATCTACTGACGTTATTGTTACTCGTTTTCATGCAAATATGAAGCATAATGTAGAAGGAATCAGTTGTCGTATACAAATTAAATTTCAACCATTTTTCTGTTATAAAATGTAATTCAGTGTGCCTTATTTTTCAAATACTCACGTATCGTATAATTGAACCAGCAAACATTGACTGGATATTATTACCCATCATGCCATGTCTTCAGCATTATCCTTCGTCCTTGAAGATGGCAATTTTATATTCGATATTATTTTTCTTCTTCTTCTTCTTTACATTACAGATCATTATAAATTAAATACAATATGTTGTAAAAAGAAAACGTGAATGTATTTCTTCTGTTCATTCAAACGCTGTGAACACAATAAGAGAGAGAGAGAAGCCTATGCAAATAAGATCCGTGTAGCTAAGAATAATCAAAACTGGTAATCATATGTGTGTGTAAAGGTGATTGAATGTGTGAATCACAATCAATACAATCAAAAGAATTGAAGAAGTACTGGAAGAAGAAGAAGAAAATACGTTATAAGTAAACAAAATATTTTTTATGTACAGTTGTAGTGTGTAGACGTATGAGTAATAAAACTTTAATAGAAAATATTTTCTTTTCATAAACCAAAGAAAATAAAAAAAAAAACAGAAAATGAAACCAAAAAAGAATGGAAACAGGAAGTAAAAGAAAAAAAAAAGAAATCTTCAAATGAACAAAATGCAAAGCAAGTTCGAGTACAATTTTAATTTTCAGATTTACTCACGTCTTTCAATAAACCACACACACACATACGACTACACATTTAATTTAGCAGTCATATGTTTGTGTAAAATACGAATGCATATTGAAGTGGGTGTGTGTGTGTTTTACAAACTGATTTCAAATATGTTTTCATTGCAAAAAAAAAAAAAGGAAAAACGTTCTGTTGCCTTTGCTGCTTCTAAACAAATCATCAATATCGTCATTGTAGTCCTCATCATCATCATCAGTAAGTTCATGTGCACAGGTTGGACTTCTCTTGTACATTGCATATCAGGGCAGGACATACCATATATGTATATATGTATGCATGTATAAGAGTATGTAATACCATTTGAAATGATGGCCTGGCATTGTTGATGAATGCATTTATTGACGATGTTTTACAGTGTAAAAGACGAAAAAGTTCAATTCACTACCACATTAATATTCACATTGACAACAAAATCTAAACGAAGGCAAAAAAAAACGAATTATATGAAGCAGTTGTGTTCGGAAAAAGAGCAATACTTCAATTACATACACATTTACGGTCTTTTTATACAATAGTTATTCACAAGTATGATTGTATTGGTATACAAACAACACAGTATTCCTACTTATGGTTTCATCTTCTTATCAGAAGGTGTTTGTTTGTATGTGAAATTATCTTCTTGCTTGTGTTTGTCTGTATATATTTGAATGCTCATATCGAAATTATTCTTTGCAAATCATGCGAATGTGGATTGTGTACGTGTTATCTGTTTGAATTACTTATACGTTTACTCTTATGCTCTCGTAAATGTATGTGTACAGGCATACTCAGGCATAACATATCCAAAATTTTGATAGCTCTGGTGAGGTGGCGGTTTCTGAGGTGTTCTTTTTAAAAAAAATTTTTATGGAAAAGAGAAATATTTTCACATCAACACTTGCAGAGATATAAGTCTGCTTAAAATTTCGTGAGATTTAAAATGCAACAGGTACTAGACAAGTGGCCCAAAAAATATGTCTAACAAAAGATAATTGAATACATGGCATGAATTGGTGTAAATAACTCATAAATTATTTCAAAAATTATAGACTATTAAAGCAGCTGCAGTGGTGATCAAATGGCTTCAGCTATAACGACAGAATTGCTATAAAATTTCTAGGACTTTGGCAATAGTAACAACAGCTAAATTGTTATAATCCACCTTGTTATAAGCCACTATTTTCAGTGTATTCGTGTATTTCAAAGACTACACAAAACCTTAAGGAAAATTACTCACGGCTTTATCTCATAATATTGTTGTCCAATAGATAACACATGCTAATTTGGTCTAGAAAACGTTACTGTATTAAAATTAATGCGTTTCAATTGACAGCATTCACAGTTTCAAATACAGGGAAGTTTTATGGAAAGCAGTGAGTTCCACTCTTGCTTACAAAATTGATGATGAGAACAGTCGGCAGCTTATCTTAATTAAAATACCCGTGATCTTCCAAACATTTCGCCTCTCAGTCTAGAAGGTAGTGTGTTCAGTTTATAGACGAAAGACCGTGGTTCAACTCCTGGCTCAGACATTTTGAATAAAACGAAATACGAAAAAATCCGGCGATTTTCTCTCAGCAGTGTTCCGGCAAAAACTCTGAAAAGGAAATAAAATTTTCATGAAACTATTTCAAATTCGGTGTTCACACTGAACAAATAGCCACTTATGGACAAAAATTAACACAAACAACATGGGTTCAGTTCAGAAGTTAGGTTCTGATCCTGACTAAAAAATTGTAATGGTCAAAAAAGTAAACTAAGGAGTAAGCAAGACGCATTGCACCTTATAATGCGATATTTCTAAGCAATTATATTGATTCCGCTTGTATTTTAAAAGGATTTTCGATGCGTTCACTTAAGTTAAGTAGTTGAGTAGTTGAGTACTGTAGTAGAAGATTATACAAATCATGTACGTAGACTGTTCAACTAAATACATATCATTTCGTATTTATAGCTCGAATCAGAGAACCCTCCCTACTTATAGTGCAAAGACAAGATTAACAACAATTACCACATCACTGCCATAGATGAGGAACCAGGCAAATAAAATGTAAAGAAAACAAGATAAGTCATGTATACAATGGAGACAACTGAGGGCTTGAAAACTGCATCAAATATACTTTGTCATATAACTCCGAGAGAAAAAATTGCGATTGTCTTTCTCGTACAAATTATTTCTAAGCTACTGCATCGAAGGCTACAAAGTAAATTCTTTTGCAAATGACCTGAGGAAATCACTTTAAGTTTAAAAGTACAGTGACCATGTGGAATCTCTAGACATTTCAATGTCCAGTTTCTATTATACCGTGGTCAAAAATTCCCAAAAATTCCTCACGATTAAATAG
>QOCX01000249.1:72376-104047 GCA_005959815.1 Sarcophaga bullata
TGCCTGGTTATCAAAAAGTAGGAAAATATTTTCCAGAGACAATGTCATCCTTAATCATCAGCACCACAGCCAGCATAATCGACATTCCTACCTTAAAGACATTGCAAGGATATGCCTTATGGAATGAGCTATATATGCCGAAAAAACCCATTTTTAAAGATTTGTATGGTGTCGTTTACAAGATGCTTCACATCATTTTCGCAATTTGGTCTCTCCTGTATGATATTTTTTCGAGACATCATAGTGTGGTAGCATGTAATCTATATTCCTGAAGGTTTAAATTCTGTTTGGATCCTTTATCACCGCTACACCAGTAGTAATTATGTAGACGAACCTTTGAATCCACTTTATCAAGTATGAGCTCAGTTGTCTAGTCAAGGAATTCCTATCATACTAGGCATTTATAATTCATAAAAGTTCTAATTACTGTTGTTAGATCCAATCGGTAATTTTTCTAAGAGCCCATTTTCCACCATATACTTTATTAGAAGCACAGTGGTGAATGAAGTTACCTATCAAAAATAAGGGCCAGTAAGTGGCTCTTCTCTGAGCCCAATATACAACGCATGAAGTATGTCTACTACAGCCTAGCTTCTTGCACAATTCATGTTGTATGTGCTAATTTTAACCATGAGTGGCGGAACCTACAATTTGTTGACTCCAAACGATAGATTTTTTGGAAACTTTTCATGGCAATTTTATTTTAATCTCGCTGTTTTCTGCCGAAGGCTGCTGAGAAGATGTCGCCGAAGAAATATTTTCATATTTTCGTTTTGATATCTGACATAGGGTTTGTACTGTGGCCTTACGTCTAATAAGCCATCACACTATCCACTAGACTACGGCAAGGTAGACTCACTGTATACCACCGTCAAACCAAAATTTTTGAAAAAAAAAATTTTAAATAAAACATCGGCCCAATAGGGACCCTTTGAAATTATATTCGCCACAAATATCTAAGCATCGTTGTTATTAAACTAAAACATTCAAATTTTTCTAAATATAGGGCATCTTACTTACCACCTAATATCCGTACATAATCCTTTTCTTTAAAAATAAAAGAATTTGGCCAAATAACTTTCCATCCCTGACATGTCATTTATAAAGACATTCATATTGTATGCTATCCTATGCTATGCCATGCTCTGCTATGCTATGCCCCTATACACAAACGCAATACAAACGTTTGTTGGGCCTTTGGGCCACAGGAGTTAATTTCTAAAAGCAAATCTAGAAACGCACAAAAGTCAACAAGAACAAGAACAAAAACAAAACCCAAAACAATAACAATAATAATAGAAGTTTTGTTTTCTGCCATTGTTCACTAACTTTTAACCGAACAAATAGCAAACGACGAAGAAGTGGAAGTAGAAGTAGAAGAGACAGCAAATAAGCAGTGTATGTATGTATGTATGTATGTATGCAAACGTATGCATAATATAATTTCTTTTTCTCATACGTACAATGCATATCCAGTGTATATGAATCATTTTACTTCTTATAAAAACAGTATTGGTGTTGGTTCTACGTTGAATACAGTGGAATGGCTTTGAAATTTTATTTCAAATCAATGTGAAATGATTCCTACCATACCTTATTGTACAAGGTGTGCCATAAAATATGTGAGTGAGTGTTCATACGTACTGAGTGAGAGTTGCATTGAATTCATACATAAATTTGGTTTTCATTCAAAAAAAAAAAAAAATTAAAACTTGACTGACATTCAATATTCATATGTAGACATTCATTTCAACGTACACCTACGTACAACCTACGTTACATGCATGTTACGTGTAGACTGCAACACATCAACAATAGAAATGAACAGAAAGATTCACAATTATTGCGCCTGAAAAGTGTCAGGCAATTTTATGTCAACTTCTATGAACCAACAACTACTACTACCTTAACAGAAATCATTTATTGCACACTCATACTCATGCTCATACTCATACTCATACTCATACAATTCATGTGTGCATTTGTTTGTGTATTTGTTTTGAGTAACAGAGCAGAGATTTTTTTCGTTCATCTTTTGATTTTTCGGGCATGTGATAGCAGCAGTAGTTTTGCATCTTTCGTTGATGGTTTTTAGGTTTTTTTTTGGTGTTTTTCTTTTCTTCTAGTTTTTCTGCAGTTGGTTTTAATTTCTATCTTTTTTTTTTTGATGTTCTGNNGTTTTGATTCTTACAGTTTTGTGGCACATGTTTCATTTGTGTTCATAGCCTCTGTTCCAACAAACCGAAACTGTTTATGCATTGTGTCCTTTCTTACCTTCTTTCTGTGTGTGTGTGTACGTATGTGCGGTGTCAGGAGTGCATGTAAATGTGGTTGATGTTTGACTGAGTGATTGTGTTAGAATAGTGTGCATACATATACATGCGTGTATATATGTACTGGCATGAGTGTCATTAAATTGGCCTCAAAATGAAACTAGAAATTTACACACAGGTTTTCCTTCATGTTGCATCGTTTGCATGTGAGATCCGGTTAAAGTGATGGCATGAGTGACAGTGAACATCTTTTTCGGTGGAATTTTTTTAAAAGAAAAAGATTTCAATGGCTTTTTCAGATTATGAAAGACTTATAAACATGAAAGTGTCATTCATTGGACGTGTGCATAAGTTGATTAATAATTTCGAACTTTTGTTTCAATAATCAGCTGTTATATCATGTTCTTCTCTAGGTTTTTACTGTATGTTGTAAGTCGGAAACGAAATTAAAAAGTACATATTAATTGTATGATTAATTTGCAATGGAGTTGGTTGATAGTAGTATTAGCTTTTTGTAAAGGACTACACTGTGCAACAATATTACAAATGACCAATGTAATGAGACAAAAAAAAAGCCCCACCAGGCAGCCAGTTTGTAAATTATTTCCATTCGCTTATAAACTGTTGCTCTTTTAATCGAATAAAAATTTATTCTTTCCATATTATCCATGGATTAGATACACAATATTCCACTTTCAGTCTTTGAAAAGTGAAATGTTCTCGTGAGGTATACAAAAATTGTAAAGAGCTCAGATAATTCGATTCAGAAAATTAATCGTCTTGCAATAAAATCGAATACTAATCATAGACATGATGCATGGGTTACTAGCTTTCATTTCCAAAAGGCTTATGAGTAATAATCATTTCAGCGATTTGGAATGGACTTGTGTTTGGTAATACTACTGATTGAAGAAAAACAAAGAGAAATACTCATGCATACGAATAATCGTTTGAGTATTTATGAACAAATAAGGGTTGCCTAATACAAACGACATTTATGGGTATACTTCAGAGATGAGATGCAATAATAAATATGGTTTTAAAAAGAAAAATTAAGGCAAAATAAAACAATAAAATAGGCTGTTCTTCATTGTAGATGTAGGACCTAAACAAACACTATGGCTTACAAAATTTGTTGGTGTATTGTTGGAGCATTTAGAGGCATAACTTGGAGACCAACTCGATTATAACCATATATAGCATTTCCTCTTGTACAGTCTTTTAAGAGTTTGGTAATCTATCGCAGAAAAAATTTTACCAGTTGCCCTCAGTTAACGACAAAATTTACTTCACTTTCGTTAAGGACTAACTGATCAAAGGAGCATAGAGGAAAAAGAGTTTCACGATTGTTTTCTGATCTCTGATTCGTAAAGACACCTGGCATTTGATCGATCTGTAACTTCGCTTGTAAGACATAGATTTGGACACGATTGGATACTTTTACCAAAACAACAGTAGACATACATACACACATAATTGGTCATTATAACCCTTCAGTCAAAATTATAACCTAGCTTCTCACAACACTTATTTTGTGTGTTTTAATTTTATACATGAGTGGCGGGACTTATAGTTAAAAGTAGACTCCGAAAGACAGATTTTTGAGAAACTTTTCATGGCAATTTTATTTATTCTCAGAGCTTTTCCCAGAAATCTGCTCAGAGGAAGTCACCGAAGACATATTTTGGAAGATGTCTGATCTGCCAACACACTACCTACTAGACTACGGCGTCTTCGCGGCATTCCTACAAGGGTAAAAAATTTTATTGTAGACATAAGTCACAAAGAGAGTAAGACAAGTGTAAATGGTGGCCCATTTAAGCATTTTGAGTTTACATAAAGCAATAGATTTACCAGAGGCAATTTAAGCAATAACCGAGCAAAATTGAGCACGTATTCCTAAAAGTCCATCTAATTATAGAAGCTAGATTGTACAACTAATGTGAATAAAAATATAAGAATTCTAGGAAAAATCCTCTTTGAATTTTTTTAAAATTAAACATGGCAATCCTATCAATTGACGCAAGTAAACTATTGAAAGATAAAGTGCAACTTTCTATACCAACTAGTTTTCCTTTCTCAACTTATTTAAGGTACGGGAATAAACGTTGTGTTCGCTGTATTAAAGAAAAATGATGATCATTGCGAAAACTGGAGAGAAAAAAAAAGTATTCTTCATCAATACGAGTGCCATGCATATCAGAATCCAAAAGAGGAAGTGGATATCTGAAGTGGAAAATGTTTTAAGCAAACATTTGGATTTTTGTTGTAAAACAAAAGAAGGAGAAAAAAAAGCAGAGACTTACATCTTATAACACCAATACATGCATGCACTTACTCACTTACTCGCTTACTCAAGTATATAAAGATATACATACATATACATACGCATTATCAAGCATACATTTGAAAATATGGTAGGGAGAGAAAGGGAGAGAGAAAGAGAGGAAGAGAAATATAAGTGACAATAATACAGAATGTCGTCAGAATGAAAATGAGAAAGATGAAGGAATTGAGAAAAACTATGAGTAAAATAAGAACAACAACAACAACAACAACTACACATAGCTTAAATAATGACAATAATTTTTCTTTTCTACTCTACTGCTCCACACTCACTAACACACTCACACCACTGCATTACGAGAATTTTTCTCTCATCTTCATTTGTGTTGTTCTTGCAACAGTCGACAGGATAGAAAAGTTTTGTGTGTAGTATGCCTTTGTGAAGGTCTATACGATTATACTTTTGATAATGCATTCAATTGAAAAACCATTGAAAACTAATGGCATGAAAGAGAATAATGACTCTCTACTTTATTCTGTTCTTCTTAAATTTTTACAGGAGCATACTTACACTGTAGAAGTAGAAGTTGTAGGATGTTGTCATCATAATCCTGGCATTAGTTTTGAAAATATTAAAGAATAAATTTTACGCTTCTTCGTCTTCTTCATCTTCTTCGTCTTTTTCTTCTGCAATAAAAACAAAGATATTTTTTTTTTGTTTTTTTGTTGTAGAATTTCACTTGTTAAGGCTCAGGGCATGATTAAGTGTTTTTCCTTTGGGACAATATCTGATTCTTTTTTTTTTTTTTTTTTATTCAATTTAAAATTATTATTGCAATTGCAGATTAGATTGTCGTCTATCTACGAGATAAATGCAACAGTTTTGTAGGCTTTTTCAAAAGCTTCACAGATCCTTGTTAATGATAATGAAGTGCCATGATATTTTCCATATAATTCTGAGGCACTAATTGATGATTTGGTGATTGTATTCGCACTAATGTTTCGGAACTTTGATATGAAATGGTTGATTGGTGCTGTCTGGTACATTGATTTCTTCCCCTACGCTTTCTGCATGATGTTATAGAAATCTAAAGGTTGTCTGTAATCGATGAACATCATTCTGTAGGTTTCTCCTTCATATACATAGAATATTGGTCTAATTCATGCCAAAGCTACTTTATCGGAAGCCTGCTCGCAATTATTTTTCATTACCGAAATTATGACAGTCAATATATTCTGTATGATGTTAAGCAGAGTAATATCTCTCTATGTTTTCTATCTTTTGGTAACTTTACAATGACCAGCGAAAGAAAGGTCAAGCACTGCTATCGCTTGAGATGGAGCAGAACTCAATCATCTAAAGTTAACCAAAAGCTAATCCCTTTCCTTGATTCATAAAATGGAAACAAATCAAAGAAAATAATAAGAAATGTAAGCATTGTAAGCATGATAATAATGCCATCTCAGATGGCTCCATTGCTACGTTTTAGTTTTCCGATAGAATATTTTATCTCATTTAGATTAGGAGGGTTTATATTTTGAGTTATTTTCTTCATTGCAGCGACAGCTTGATGACTGCTACACTTGCTTGACTAAACTACCGACTGGTGTAGCTTACTCATGATATAATGGTGAACGGGCCGCTTCCTTTTCATTCGTGCGTGTGTTATTTAGACAAAGTTTAATCCCATTTTGTAGTCGCCGTAGTCTAGTAGATAGTGTGGGCTTATTAGACTAAGGGCCAGGGTTTGAAACACCGGTCAGACATCCAAAACGAAATATGAAAAAATATTTCTCCGGCGACTTACTCTCAGCAGATTTCTGGCAAACGCTCTGAGAGTAAATAAAATTGTCATGAAAAGTTTCTCAAACAATTTGTCGTTCGGAGTCAACTTTAAATTGTAGGTCTCTCCACTCATGTATAAAATTAACACACACAATATAAGTGGTGTGAGAAGCTAGGCCGTAATCTTGACTGAAGGGTTGGAATGGGCAATTATGTTTGTATGTTAATCCCATTTTTTTTTCTAATCATGGAAATCCTTTACCGCCTTTTTTGGGCGAAGGCAAAGTAAACACTGGGTGTTCTAGAAAGTGTCAGACCCCAAAAAAAAAGAAAAATATTTGAAGCAAAAGATAACAACTACGGTCAGAAGCAGATTTAGAGCACAAATGATTATTTCTTTATTTTTATGGCATTTATTAGTATGATTTAATTAATTTTATCTACATATTTACAGTTATAACAAACAATCCTTATTTTTTTAATTAATCTTCCCACTTTTTAGCTCTCGCTTACCATAAATTAACAGGATTTTTGTTTTTGTACTGTTTTAACTTCCTTAAGCCATTAACATAATAAACAATAAATGTCATCGTCCCTATTACCATGTTTCCGAGGGTTGCCGTTTTTGTTGCTGCCATTTTTTTTTCTTGTTGTTCTTGTTGTTGTTGCTGCTGTGCTCTTCTTATGCTAAAGAAAAAGCAACATTTATTTACAGTGCACTTTATAAAAGTCTATTACAAATGCAAAGACAGGCAAAGATTTTTAGCACATACACAAGCACGTACATGCAAATACATATACATAGCAAGAGTAAAAGTGGTAGTAATAGTCGGTAGTAGTAGTCGGTAGTGGGAGTCAACAAATGCTTGAGAAGAGGCACTTGAGTTTTAATGTGAACTGATTTCATACAAAACGAGCATAATCGATGTAACAGACACTTAACGCAGGATCATTAATTTACTGTTTATTGCTGCTGTTGAAACACAATTGCAACAAGAACTTGAGTAAAGAAAAAGAAAAGAAAAGATAAAAACAGAGTATAAGGGAGGGCGAAAACAGTGAGAGAAGGGGGGAGGGGGAAATATTGTATAAAACGATATAAAAACAGTGTGGGTAATAAATATTAAGGATTTAGAAAGAAACGATTTAAATAAACATTAAATTGATACAATAACCAAAGAGTGTTAATAATTTGTTGCTAGTTTTTAAAGAATTTCATAATGAACTTAATTTAGCTTTTTACAACAACAGTCCTTACACATCATTTCTATTTTAAAATTATTTTAAAAAAAATTTCATTTGAAAAAAAAACCTGAAATATTTCTCTAATGCATTAGGCTATCAAAAATTTTACATTCTTAAAATTCTTTTCATTTTATTCTCTAATTAAATTATTGCCTACGACATTGAAAACTTAATTATGTTTAATTGGATTAAATAACATTCTTTTTTTTTTTTTGCACAAAAATATTCAAATATTCCTTCTCCTATTAGTCTCCATAGAATGCAAAAGGAAAAAAAATCAAAATTTCAAAATGCCTCCAGATTAATAAACTTCGGAAATAAATTCCTTATTTAAAATTATAAAAATATTTTTCCTTTTCATTATAATAAAATAGGATATCAAACAAATTAAATTTAAATTGATAGACTTCCTGTGTGCGTACTTGCTTGCATATGCAGGCATACCATATGTAAACATATTTGTTGCACAACAACTAGCATTCGAGAACAACTAATTAGATATTCTATTCAAATAACATATTCATTTATGAAATTATTAAAAATGAATCGAATTAAAATATAGGTTCATACACACACATATGTATTATACAATATAAGTTACGATTTCCTTAAAATATGTTTTTAAAACAGAGCCTCATCTTGCGCATACATACGCGTGTTGAAAATCTTTCATAATTTTCTAATAAAAATTTTTTCAAACGAATGGATCTTGAATACGACATCGGGTTATTAAGTCCGAGAGCATTTTTTAATAAATCTCTTTAGTTATTTATTTATTAGAATGCAATCACACATTTTATTACAATTATTCCGAGCTGAGTAGCTTAAAACTAATGCTCGGTGAAGTGTAACATACCAGATTCTCTAATGGGAGCCCACGTCTCTTACTCTCACAGTCCAGCATACTACCAGCTAGACCTCTGGAACGTCTAAACCTACGTTTTATTCTAACATACACTGCTGCCATGAGCTCTATAAACTTTGTCCAACGTTTTTCTAATCCTTTCTTATTTAAAACAGCCTTAGTCTAGTAAATAGTATGTTGGCTTATTACATGAGAGTCCTTGATTCAACAAAACATCTTGCAAAAAACGAAATATGAAAAATATTTCTTCGGCATCTTCTTCTCAGCAGTACTCTGTAAAAGAAAAAAAACGCTGAGAGTAAATCAAATTATCATGAAAAGTTTCTCAAAATCTTGTCTTTCGAACTCGATATTATGGGTGGTGTGAGAAGCCAATTAAGAAGTAAGTTCACTCTTTCTACGAAACAAATTTTGTTAACGTCATCAAAATAACTTGTTTTATGAGATGATTTCAATGGTCAATGTCAAATCTCATTCCGCCAGCATATTTCCTCAAATTTGGAAGCAAGAAAGAGTCATTTGCCATCAATCAATCAAAGTTTTTCTTAGTCAAATGGGGTGAATTTTTCTCTCAAATCCACATTAATGAATCCAACAAATCGGCGCAATCAAAGTTTTTCTTATTCAAATGGGGTGGGTTTTTCATTCAAATCAGCATTAATGAATTCAACAAGTTGGTGCAATAGGGCTTTTTCTAATGCAGCCCTTACGCTGACCAACTTCTTCCTCTTCCCTGGTTTTGGTAGAACTTGGTCTGTACAGGGATTGCGTTTGCCTGTGGCGTCATAACGGGCCGCTATGTGCGCTCAAGTGAGCTATTTGATATTAGAGGTTACCACTCCGACCTTACCTAACCTAGGGGTATTTCTATCTTTTCAAAGGTCACCAATATGAAATTCATTGTTTCGCCTGCTCTAGTGTATTGTGATTTATTTACGCCTGGTTGAAAGATGACACGCAATCCCATCGTGTGGAAGGATGTCATTCCAAATTGAAACCTCTGAACAAGACAGGATCAAGTCTCTCACACTTTCAACTCCCGATTGGCCGTTACAATGCCAATTTCAACTTAATTACTCGTTTAGAATTGTAATTGATGGTGCAGAGATCTCAAGCTTAACGAAATTCACTTTAAAGCATTTTCTTGTCAAATCACGTAGTTATCTGCTANNNATGGCAGTCAAATACAAACTCAATGACTTAACTTGTAGAAATTTTGACAAGTTTAACACACAGCTGTCCCCTCAGTTAAAAAGCAAGCAGAAATCAAAAAATTTTTTTCATGATTTATCTTAACATTTTGAAAATGTTTCCCTTAATGTAAGTCAAAGATAATGTCAACAAACAGAATTGCCAAAATTTATATAAAGAGCAGCCAAAACCAATCCAAAAGCTTCTAATGAACCTTGAAAAATGTACCATTTGGAGCAGTTTGTGTTTCAGTGGTATCATTGGGCCGTGATTTTTCAAGAACGATGAATGAAACAATCAGAGTGCGATGAACACTGGCTTTTCTGTCCAAAATGGAAGAATTAGACTTACGGTAGATGACATGTGGTTTCGAAAATGTCTCATAATACATACATACATACATAATTGGCCATAACAATCCTTCAGTCAGGATTACGGCCTAGCTTCTCACACCACTTATGTTGTGTGTGTTAATTTTATACATGAGTGCCGGGACCTACAGTTTAAAGCTGACTCCGAACGACAGATTTTTGAGAAACTTGGCAATTTTATTTACTCTCAGAGTTTTTGCCAGCAAACTGCTGAGAGGAAGCCGCCTAAGAAATATTTTCATATTTTCGTTTTGATGTCTGACCAGAGGTTTGAACCATGGCCTTACGTCTAATAAGCCAACATTCTACCTACTAGACTACAGCGTCTCATAATACCAGAAACGCTAGGAATTGAAGGTGATAGAAAATGTTCATGCCATTAAATATTTTCTATTTAAATAACAACAACTGTAAATATATACTAAATATATATGTTTTAATACACAAATAGTTATGTACATATATGACTATATACATACATATGTATGTACATTGTGTAAGTTTAAAACTCATGTGCATATTTGACTATTTGAGACATGCAGCGCAGCAGTCTTTTGCATTTCCTTTATGAATTATTTGATCATAATTTATTGAGTTTATTACGAGTATAATATAATTTACAAACACATACACTTACACAAGACAAAAAAAAATATTTTAGAATTTAAACTACTTTACACACACACACACAAACACACAACACGCACATATTTGCATACATACACATAAATTTAGTTATAAACACATACGTTCATATCTCAGACTGTGTTGGTTGGTGAAGGAATGTTCTCATACACAGAGCTTTTTGAGTGTGTGTTGTGTGTATGTGTGTGTGTATATTATAATAAAACAATAGAAGTGAATTAGACAAAATGTCATTTGCCTCTGTTGAATGTTGAGATTGTTGAGACGAGTGTGAATTTAATAAAGTCCTTAAAAATTATCATAATTTTAATGATACTTAATGTTTATTAGCATTTTAGAACAGCTGCATTGGACAACAATAGCAATTTGTCAAATAATAATTATTTTTTTCACAAACTGGACATCGTATTTAACATTGAGGAATTAAAAATACGATTATACATGCTTTAAGTATTGTTCACCTTAAAATCGGATTCGATGGCGGACTTTCATTGAAAGCTAAAGTACCTACTTGGCCATTAAGATGGAATTCATGGGTACTCAAGCGATTCCAAATCCCTCCCATGTGGGAGATATGAAATACAGTCTAATTCTTCTTCTTCTTAAATCTATAACTCATTCAGTCTTGTCAGAGATTATAAGGTCCGAACAGCCATGGTCAATTCATTAGCAATGAAACGACATGACAATATCCATATGTCCTGGAATCAATGTAAAAGTTGCCATTCTAATATCCTTTATTTCTCTGAAAACTGCTCGACATTTAAGAACGAGATAAGACAAAGGAGTGACAGTCGTTTGAAACACAACATTAGCCCCAGCAAGATTTCATCTGAGGAA
Source organism: Sarcophaga bullata (assembly GCA_005959815.1). Classification (NCBI taxonomy): domain Eukaryota; kingdom Metazoa; phylum Arthropoda; class Insecta; order Diptera; family Sarcophagidae; genus Sarcophaga; species Sarcophaga bullata. The sequence goes on from QOCX01000249.1 coordinate 83,879, forward strand.
CGTCATAGCAGTTATAACAAGGCACTGGCCTCAGAGACTGGCAATACTCTATAATGAAGAGGAAGAAGAGACAACAGAACATCTTCGCTGTTATTGTCCAATGCTTATAAAGCTAAGAAGAATTTTTGAGTACTTCGAATTTTTTGACCAAACATGTCTGGCCATAAAAGAATTGAAAAAAATTCACATCTTCTTAAGATTCTCGAGATGGTTAAAAGAAACTTCATTTATATGACGAAATCAATATCGGTGTTACAAAGTGTAGGATGCAAGAAACCTGTGTTCATTCGGGCAACTTCCAGATAAGCCTAACTTAACCCAAGAGCAGCCTGGCTGTTCGTGTAAATTAAGAGATTTTCAGAAAAAAGTCCAACCAACACAAGTTTTCGCAATACTATACGACATTAGATAATCATTAACAAGTAAAACCAAACTGTTATAAATTGGGCAGTTACCTTACAACAGGGGCTGCCAAAAATTTTTTAGTTCTGTATTAATAAGTAAGAGAGAGAAAAGAAATTAAGCGAATTTATTTAGTTACTGCCAAAGAAAAATGTTAGTAATATATGCTATTTTGATTTTCATTTCATTAACATGCATAAAGTTATACATCTTTCACTCAAAAATTAGGGAATATTTTTTAGATATTTAGTAGGAGCTACTTTTGGTTCATAAATTTTCTCACCTGCTAATAACAAGCCTCTTAATTTTTCCAAAAAAAAGTGCTTTAAGTCTACAAAAAAGCTGTTCCCTTTTCTTATCATTTAAGTGTCTTAAAATGTCCTTTAAGAACATAATTTTAATAAAACATGGATTTTAATAAAAGCGTTCCTAAAATATTTAATATTTAAAATATTTTTTGAATGTAAACCTGAAAAAAAATTTCATAGCATCCGCTAACATGTACACTCGCCGAAGTCTGATCGACGAATAAACAAAAGTGCATGAGTAATGTGTGTGAATTGTCTCTGCATAATTGTGCTATGAAACGGAAGTCCCTGCCTTAGAATCTTTTTGAAGTATCAAGTCAACTTCCAGAAGAAGAAGCAAAGTAGATTCATATTTTGTGAGATTAGCAAGGGGATCGCAGGGTGCATTACAACCTAAATTCTTTAAGTTACTGCCTATATGTGTAGTGCTCTTGGTGCAAGACACTTTCTTGTATTTTATAAAGGTAAATAGATATGAAAAAGTCCATCCACCTGACTTGTATGTACCGTTTACAAAGACATTTTCCCATTACCCATGTAGGGCAGGTCATGAATAGAAGTTTTCGTGTCTTTTTTCTTTTTTCTTTTCTTAATATTCAATTTAAATTAGTTTTTTTACCACTTAAACACGTTTTTCTTATTAATTAAAGAAATAAAAAATTTTAAATAATCTTCGAAAATAAAAATAAAATAAAAACGATAATTTCGTGACATTTTCTTCAAATAGTGTGCCACTTACCTACAACAAACACATTGATGTTGAATAAAAAAAATAAATTCTCAATAGTTTTCGACAACAATTTACCATTTTTAATTAATAATACTTTTCGGAAAATTCAATTTTTATTTTATCCTTCAATCCAAAACATATTCATTTTATCCTTTTTTCTATTTGCAACTACGTTTTCTATTGTTTTTTTTTTTTTTTTTTTTGGATTTTTTTCACTCACTTGAGTGAGTGCAAACTAATTATAGGAGAAGGCTGTACATTCTTACATACGATTTATGTTCACGACATGAAATTTAATTATTACTGACGTGCTGTCGCTAAAGCTGAAATAAAATACATCATGCAGTGAACTTGATATTCATGCAACATAACATAACATAACGTACGAATACAAAGTCAGCAATATTTTAGAAACTAGACATCATTATCAGTAATGTAAACTAACAACAACAACAACAACAAAAATACCTCACATATACTACTAACACATATCAAATGCAAACTATAAAACTTAAAATGTTACTTAAAAATTAACAAAAATGTTTAAACAAAAGTTAACAGTAAACATTTATTCGCCGTTATTATGATACACTAAAGATAACGGTTGGGGCGTATAAGTAATATTAAATGGATATAGAATATGGGAAAGACTGTGAGATAGGAAGCAATTATTCTTAGAGTATTTTAACTTTAAAAGTCCTATTCATTTTAAAAAATGGATTAACGATAGGTTTAGCTAGAAGTCGTCGTGTCTAGTTGGTAGTGTGTTGGCTTATTAGAAGAAAGGCCAGGGTTCGAATCCCCGGTCAGACATCAAAAGCGAAATATGAAAAAATATTTCTTCGGCGACTTCCTCTGGCAAAAACTCTGAGAGTAAATAAAATTGCCATGAAAAGTTTCTCAAAAATCTGTCGTTTCGGAGTCGACTTTAAACTGTAGGTCCCGCCACTCATGCATAAAATTAAGACACACAACATAGTGGTGGGTGAGAAGCTAGGCCGTAATCCTGACTGAAGGGTTGTAATGGCCAATTATGTTATGTATGTATGTTAGCTAGGAGGACGACTACTATTTGGCAATCTATTTTGTTCATATTTAATTGTGTTTAAGTATACGTTATATAGACGGTTTAAAGAGAAGGAATAGAGGAAACTAAGTATATTAAGAGATTAGGTTCGTTTTTGAGACAACGAATCACTGATGGATGGCAAAATTAAATTGGAAAATGCTGAAAAATAGGCAATTGATCGTAGCTTGCATGGAATTGATAATTCTAAATAATCTATAGGTGCTGTATGAACAGATATCTGACCTAAAACAAAATTGCGGAGGAGTAGAAACCACCATCTGCCATTACAGCCAGGTTTGATTGAAGCAGTTAGGCAACAATGATAACCCAATAAAATGGAAATGGTGTAACATCGTTTAACATTAAAATGTTAAACAAAAGCTACAAAACAAAAACAACAACAACGCTTGCCAGCGTATTTCTTTAAAAAATGGATTAACGATAGGTTTAGCTAGAAGTCGTCGTAGTCTAGTTGGTAGTGTGTTGGCTTATTAGAAGAAAGGCCAGGGTTCGAATCCCCGGTCAGACATCAAAGCGAAATATGAAAAAATATTTCTTCGGCGACTTCCTCTGGCAAAAACTCTGAGAGTAAATAAAATTGCCATGAAAAGTTTCTCAAAAATCTGTCGTTCGAGTCGACTTTAAACTGTAGGTCCCGCCACTCATGCATAAAATTAAGACACACAACATAAGTGGTGTGAGAAGCTAGGCCGTAATCCTGACTGAAGGGTTGTAATGGCCAATTATGTTATGTATGTATGTTAGCTAGGAGGACGACTACTATTGGCAATCTATTTTTGTTCATATTTAATTGTGTTTAAGTATACGTATATAGACGGTTTAAAGAGAAGGAATAGAGGAAACTAAGTATATTAAGAGATTAGGTTCGTTTTTGAGACAACGAATCACTGATGGATGGCAAAATTAAATTGGAAATGCTGAAAAATAGGCAATTGATCGTAGCTTGCATGGAATTGATAATTCTAAATAATCTATAGTGCTGTATGAACAGATATCTGACCTAAAACAAAATTGCGGAGGAGTAGAAACACACCATCTTGCCATTACAGCCAGGTTTGATTGAAAGCAGTTAGGCAACAATGATAACCCAATAAAATGGAAATGGTGTAACATCGTTTAACATTAAAATGTTAAACAAAAGCTACAAAAACAAAAACAACAACAACGCTGCAGGGACGAACGTACGCAAGATACACAACAACAAAGAAGAAAGCATGTTTGAATGTAAACAACATGTTTACATTCATCGAACTCTCGTGAAGGCGAAGACTAAAACCTTCACCTACGAGAACATTTATCAGACTGTCGCTATATAAAACGCAAGGCAAAGCATGCAAAGTCGGTGTAGAAGTTCAGTCAGTCTTGTGTGAAGACGCGTTGCGTGTGAAGTAAACTAATCGTGGTTGGAAGACCTCCGTTATAAAGATCTATAAGAGCAATTGTGTGTAGTAATTGTTATTGTTTATCGAAAAGAGCATAAACAAAGGAATAACAAATAAAGCAATTGTTGTTGTTAGAATCAGTTGTGAACAGTGGCACACAAAAGTTGTGTGATTATTAAAGGATTTTCATATTTCAAAGACGTTCTTTTAAAGGTAAAAACGTAACAGTATAGTCAATCAGAGTATTTCAAACTACAACCATAACTCTCTATGACTTTGAAATATGTAACTTAATGTATTGTGCAGGCTGTGTCCTCAACAAAAAAATGTCAGTACAATTGCCTCTTCCACGTCCATAGAGCTTCTACGAAAAAATATTTGAGAATCTTAACGTTTCATTAACTTGATTATGATTTGACAAGTTTCGCTTTGCAAACCATAGAGAGCACATCTAGGAGTTACTGTTCAATCTCCGAATTTGTAATCATTCTGAAATTCTCACTGATCTGGAATACATATGAGAATAGTTAAGCATCTGTTTATGGAGCTTTATGAGATTAGTACTTGGCTTCTGAAAATAGCGAACCTGATAGATGATATAATATGAAAATTTATTTAAAACTTTTTTTTTTTGCATGAAAGCCGTTATAACCTTGTAAGCCTCTGGATGTGGAAAAGCCCTACAAATGTGCTAAGAAACTAAGGAGAGAACAGCAAAAGTAAGCACTTGATCTAGGCTAATATTACATTAATCAGGGAAATCCAAAGCTTAGAACATTAGTCAGAAAGTATCAATCCTACAGTCCTATGAACATTTTGATATGATTTCATGGCTTATGAATCAAAAATGTTATGCGTGCAGCAACATATTTCTTCAGAAACATTAAACACATGTTGTTGTTTCCGCTTATTTTCCACAAGCCAGTAAGCTTACCTACATCGTAGGAATGGAAAAATATTAGTTTTCTGCGTTACAAGGAACGTAAAGAAAAGTTTTGCCAAACTTACTTATTTTATTGGACATTGCAACCCTTTAGTCAGGATTATGAGCTAGCTTCTCACGCCAATCATGTTGTACGGACCTATACATTAATGCCGATTCTGAAAGAGAGATTTTTGAGAAATTTTTACTGGCAATTTTGTTTATTCTCAGAAATTTTGCTAGAAAACTGCTGGCAGAAAGTTGTTGAAAGAAATAATTTTATTTCGTTTTGTTGGAGATATCTAAGCTAGGGTTTGAATATCTAAGCTAGGGTTTGAATGCAACACAGCAATAACATTTAGTCCACATCGGACTACGGTGACTTCAATTTTACGAAAGTCTACAGCATACCTTGCAAATACCTATCCAGAAAGCTTCTTTCTCATAGTTTTTATGCCGAAATGAATAGAAAAAAAACAAAGCCGTAAGAAGGATAATCTACTTGATATACGGTCTTCGAAAAATAAAAGTTCCTGCTATGTAGGTTAGAAATTAAATTAATTTTTCATTTGCATGACTCATACTGTTTTAATAATTTTTTTCGAATAATTTTTCTCGAAATTTTTTCTTTGACTAACCCTATAAATTTTTTAAAATTTATTTTATTGCTCTTTATGCAACATACAATAAATTTTTAAGTGTAAAAATAATATTTTTAAGGAATTTAATTAATTTTTTTTTTTAAAAAATTTTCAAAATTTTCTGTAAATAAAATTCTTATAAAATGGAGATTGTCATAACACCAGAACCACATTTAATACCGGGGTACAAAGGAATTGAAATTTTAAACGTTTTATGTTTAAAAGTGAAAATTATTTCTTATTTACAGTTATACTGGACATTGTCCACAATATCGTTTTCGTGCGGGTAAAACTTATGGTAAATTAACGCATAAACTTTTACTTGATCCCTGTACGAAACATGCTGTTGAACTTATTGTTACACCGCCTACACAACCGGCTCTAATGGATTATCCCACGGCCAAAGAAGTGAACACATTAAAAAAACGTGCCACCTTTATAGATCCCGTCTATCAATATCCCATCATACCAAATTATGACGGTTTTGTACCGAATATTTTAAGTAAGACGGGTAAACGATTTATGGCCGCGGCTACAGCCGGTGTGGCACAACATGAAGATCTTATGGAAATTTTACGTTGTGAAAAGCGTTTTCTACAGCATCATGATCTATTGGAGAGTGGTAGAGGCCGATTTGATGCTAAGCTAAGAGAAAGAATGGTATTTGGAAAGGAAGTTTGTTTTTAAAAAGCATTGAATTATATTTTCTTTATGGTAGATACCAAGAACAACTTATAGATCACCGTTGATACCGGTTACACAAAGAGGTCAAGCCATTAAGATGGAGAAATGCAAGGGAGATTCGGCTAAAGTTAACTATTCCAAGTTTACTGTGCCACATTTCATGGAGAATGATGACGAAGAGAAATATATTATGAAAGGTAAGTACAGCCTTACTTCTAGCCTTTAACCTGTCTTTGAGCTTCCTTTACAAGTTAATTTTACAAAAAACCCACTCCATTAGAAAATTTTTTTTTTTTTGGTTTTCTAAGTAAATTTGAAAACTTCACAATTTGATTAGTTTTCTAAATTATTTGATTTGATTGGATTTGATTTGATTTATTTGGAAAAAACCACACACAATAAATTTTTGCTTTTAAAATCATAATTTATTTTTTTTTTTTTTTAAAAGAGAAATTCATTTATTTCTGTGCTTTTTTTTATTAATAATACGCCTCCCATTGTGTTTCTGAAATTAAAGGTTACGCTGGTCACATACCCATGGCCATGACACGTTTCGGTCAAAGTAATAAAGCGCTGACCAACAGTGCTCTGTGTGAATTTACCAATAATTATCATCATCGCAAAAGTGCCGAATGGTGTCCCATGGAGATGAGTGGTGTGGCATCGTCCACACCTAATGACGGTCAATTTGTCGTCTATCATCGCATGACTGGTATGGTGCCAAAATATGCTGGCCATGTACCGGGTGAATTATTTTCGTTCGGTCGCACATACGGCAATTCAACAATTGATGCTAAACGTTGGATTGCACTGCACAAGGATTGATGACACCATGATGATGACGTTAACGTTCTTGCTGGCAATAATGATGTTGTGTGTCAATAACAAAACAAAAAAAAAACAACACAACAATAACAAAAACAACAAACAAAAAATGGTGGAAAAAACAAAACAAAATGAATGAAGATGAATCAACAACCAAAAAAAAAATCTTTTTTTTTATTTGTTTTATGGTCACTGTGTGTTTGCGTTTCTTTTAATTTTTATTTTTTAATTTTTTAAGGACATGATGTTTATAAATTTTAGTTTATTGCAGCAGTTCACTGCTGTGTATTTTATTTTTTATTTTTTTTTTCTTAATGGTGCAAATTATTTTTGTGCATGCAAATTTAGGTTTATTTAAATAAATTGTAGTTTATTTATTTTAAAATAAATGCATACAAAAAGATTTTTCTTTTTTTACTCATTCAGCATATAGAAATCGTTATTTAATACAGTAGTATCAAGTCAAACGATTTTAATGGAAAACAGTACTGATAATAATGGCAGACTTTTGTGCATTAGGGTGACACAAAATTTATTACCATATTAATGCAATGCAAATTTTCATTTGTTTATAATAATGATTTCAAAGCGTTCGTTAAGCTCATGATGGCATTAAACAACAAATGAAAAATTCATTGCAAATTCTATGACGACTAAATTAAAAGCAAATGGTCTTTGTTTCCATGTTTTTTTTTTTTCGTAATAGTAATGAAAAATATTTCCTTAGGATTCATAAATACATACATACATACATAATTGGTCATTACAAACCTTCAGCCAATATTACGACCGAGTTTCTCACATCACTTATGTTGTGTCTGTTAATTTTTATACATGAGTAGCGCGACCTACAGTTTAAAGTCGACTTCGAACGACAGATTTCTGAGAAATTTTACATGGCAATTCTATTTACTCTCAGTGTTTTTGCCCGAAATCTGTTGAGGGGAAGTCGCCGAAAAAATATTTTTTTCATATTTCGTTTTTGATGTCATATCGGGGATTCGAACCCTGGCCTTTCATCTAATAAGCCATCACACTACCAACTAGACTACGGCGACTTACTCTTAGAGGATTTGCCAGAAATTTGCTGAGAGGAAGCCGCCGATGAAATATTCAAATTTCATTTTATTGGAGATGTCTGACCTGTCTAATAAGCCAACACACTAACTGCTAGACTACAGCGACGTAGTAGTATTGCATTATACGTTATATCCATGGGGATACTATTAATTTGAATGTCTGTATAATTGAAGATGGTGTCCTCATTGAAATGTTGCACAACCCTATCGCTTCCAACTTGTGTTTCAATAAATGAACCCACGTTCTCCCTCTTTAGTAGTTCACCTTAAATATGCTTTTAATCTGTATAATCCTGGTAATTGCATACTTACCCAATCGCCATCCAATCGTTGGTCTCATCGTAAGAAAAGGCCTAACCCCTTCACACTTTTTTCGAAAATTAATTTTTGTGATTCCAAATGGCATTTAACCAAACATTTTTGTGTGCGAATCACAGGAAAAAACAACAATTTCGAAAAAAGTGTGAGTTTAGGGCCCTTTTCTTCATGGGAAACCAAAAAACCGTTAGTGTCTATTAAACTTGATTTGAATAAAGAACGACAGCTCGTAGAAAAGTTCAGAAACTTTTTGAAATCTGCCAAAGGCACTGTTTAGCATTCTTTTGAATACATTTGTCTAACAGATCTTTCTTAGTCCATAATTTGGTAGCATCGCCCACTAGTTTAGTTTTACTCCAGAGTACATCAGGAGCTCCGTAAGTGTTTTTCACACTCTCCAGATGCTATCTTGTGCATCTAAACTGCTTCTGTAAATATCTAGCCACATTTAAAGGAATGCTTGCTGCCACTAAGACTCACTACATTATCAACCCCGAGTCAATACTGCATACTGGTCCTGTGGCTCCCAGGACACATACAATGCATTAACTTTTAAGCTTATTCTTACCCCTACTGAAATTTGTTTGTTTAATACTTTTCGAATAACAGCATTCCACGGAGGTTTTTGAAAAGTTTCTCAAGTCTTATGGAACGCACACGGTATCCACACCAGCATATTTCCCTTTTCTTTCTTCATCTACCGTTGTCTAGGAACAAAAGAAATCTGTTTTAAAATACATTGCAAAAGGATTTCGCTTTTAAATCTATTTATTACAACATTTTTTAATGTTCGTTATTAATTGGTGTTCTCCTTTTTGTGATTTCGTCATTTTAAATGTGAAAATATGCAATCAAACTCTTTAACCACTATATCACGCCGCCTTTGTGTATTACAGGACAGCATACTACATAGAGAGCCTTTATATCAAGTAATTAATGCGAATTATCAAAGCACAGTTATAATTAGGGATCACCATGTTTAACTTTGTAATTACCACTGATAGTATACCATTCAATACAGAAGAAAAAATTCATTAAAATACCAACAAAATAGTTCTGAGAAATTAAAGCGATCTGCTTTATCAATAATTCTTAATTAATTTTAATATTTTAGCTACCATTTACTCTCTGTAATAGGCCTTCTGGCAACTAAACAGTAAAATTTTTTTTGTTATCCACAATCGATATGCTGTACCCCATTAAAATCCAATTGGATTTTTAGAAATTTTAAATTAAGAATCAGAAAGAAAATAATCACAATAATAACAAAATGAGTTTGTTTATATAGCGGGTAACTGTATTTGCATGATAAATTAAATTTCAGTTCATTTTCAAACAAACTTTATAACCGAAAATATCCTGCAAAACTATGTAAAGTATTTAAGCTTTACACAACTAAATTAAGCGTAATTCCTCAAAGCCGCCACCAAATAAATTGCAAATGAAAATAAATCAAAATGTTCTTAAATCACATACAAATATGCCACTATCCACCAATACACATACACACGTACATACACATACAGAGAATATAAAAAAATATTCACCAGTAGCAAGAAGTAACGAATTTCTAAAAACCAGCCTAACTTTTACTCTCTGGCTGGTAGTTAGTGCTTTTAAATATTTAAAATGTTCATTTGTATGTAAATACCAGATGTACGGGGAAAAAAAATAAAATTGGAATAGAAATACAATTTTCTTACTGTGTGCATTGCTTTTCCAACCCGGAGCTGTTAGTTGGATTAAAATGATTGCATGACATTCATGGCTGCAAGGATTAAGCAACAACATCAACCCAAAAAACAACAACATCGAAAAAAAATTACACAAAACCAAAGTAAACATCAAAATAAACAAAAACAAAAACAAAAACAAAAACAAAATACATGCCGGCAACAAAAAAAAAAACAACCAAATATTCTAAAAACGAAATTTAAAAAAAAATTCACAACAAAAACAACACAAAAAATACATTTGTACGTACACCAACACAATGAAATTCACTCTCGACTAGTCGCATTTCATTATACTATTCATACAACACAACACAGTGACATGTTTTATATGAAAACACATGAGCACCAATGGCCAAGTGCATGTGTGTATGTGTGCGAACGATAACAAAATGTAACGGTGATGTTCAAATGCCTATATTTGTTCGGCTGAAAATTTGTATGCGTGTGGGTGTCCACGCAATCTGGCATGAAAAGCAAAACGGCGAGGAGCATAAAACTGAAAGCCGGAAATAACAACGGAAATCGAAATGGAAAATTGCGTTAACAACATTTTAAATGGTACAGGAACAACAAAATTTACACCATCACGCAACAAGAACGTTAGCAGCAATTGTAACAGTAGCAGCTACAGACAAAAATAAATTCAAGCAATAAAACCGAGAGCTGTAGCTAAACAACAACAACAAAAAAAAACATGAAACATCAACGACTGTTGAACCAACAATATCGAGTTAAAACAAAACAAAAAAAAAAACAAAAAATTTGACAGAGAGAGATGTGAACAGAATAGAAAAAATCACTCAAAATATATACACACATACACACAAAAAAAATCTGTTTCCTCTTTCTCTCTCGCCATGAACGTATACATTCACAGACGCTTACACAGCTATTGACACATGCATCGTTTACTATGTAAATATTTACAAGCAGTTAATGTTTATATGTTGTGTTGCCATTTTTATTACAGAACGGAACTATTGTATTGGTAAAGGTGTGAGTGATTGCTTGTTAATGTAAATAGGTATTGGCTGACATTCCCTTTCCTCCCTTGCAACCCCATTGACAACTGATATTATTGGATGGTATGATATATTGTAGCCGCATGCTAAATATCTATGTGTGAGTGGAAATGTATGAATTTTAAATGAGTTTGAATCTCCTCATCCAATTGATATATTAATACAGTGGAACGAAATATGCTTCATACAAAATATTGATTGTTATGACTTTTTTTAAAACATATTCTTCAGTTAATTTTCAAAGTTATTAGGAAATGAATGACGATAAAACCCTTTCTGTCGTCCTTTTAAATTATTCAGCCTTTTAACTCAATAAATGATGTATTAACTGCATTCCACAACCATGAAACTCTCTAGTGAGTTCTCTATGTTGGGAATCTCTTTGCAGATCGCGAACTTATAACTGACAATTCACACATAAATTCTGTCAACGTCAAATCAAGGACTATGGCTATGGGCAAAATTACATAGCAAATCTAACCAGAGCTTGATGGATGGCTTGATGAATTCTGCTCAGACTTCAAAGGAGCACGTTTAGTATATCTGTTGTAGTCATGGCTTTTTGGAGTATAAGACACTATTGGCACTAATGCAAGACGTATTGGTTGTTTACACAAGCGATTTCTGTAGAGACGAACAATTTTGTTCTTCACCTACTGAATAATAGCTCAGTGGTGTATTGGAAAAAGAATAACACCTTTGTGTCTACCATATGGATCATTTAAATGATTTATCGATAATTATCATACCATAGAAGTTAGCTGACACAATCACCAGCTAAGTCGAGGTTAAACCAGAGGTTACCAAAAATTTTTTGGTTGTGTAGCAGTCAGTAAGAGAGTGAAAACAAATTGAGAGAATTTATTTATTTAGTGTCAGAGAAAAATGTTAGTAATATACGCTATTTTGATTTTCATTTCGTCAACGTGCATTAAATTATACATCTTTGACTCAAAAATCGGGGAATGTTTTTTAGATATTTAGTAGTAGCTACTTTTGGGTCATAAATTTCCTCACCTACTAATAACAAACCTTTTAATTTTTCCAAAAAAAAAGTTGCGTTTAGTCTACAAAAAAAGCTATTCTCTTTCTTTACCATTTAAATGTCTTAAAAAGTCCTTTAAGAACATATAAGGCATTGGATTTTAATAAAAGCGTTTTTAAAATATTTAATATTTAAAATATTTTTTGAGTGTAAACCCGAAAAAATGTCACAGCATCCGCTAACATGTACACTCGCCGAAGTCTGATCGACGAATAAACAAAAGAGCATAAACAATGTCTGTGATTTCGCTCTGCACAATTGTGCTATGAAATGGTAATCCCTGGGTTAAACTCTTTATACGGATAGTGCCTTTCCTAGTGTTGGTAACCAAATTGCCTCTACTTGAGTATTCGGCTATCAAGAACGGTTTTCCATTCGCAACATCAGGCATATCTAGTCATTTTGCTCGTCCATCCAAAATTTTGATCGAACCGCTGCAGTAATGTTGTTCATGTGAGTTTTTATTAAGAAATGTTCATTGAATTATGGGTTTGATTGAATTCGCAGTAGTAGAGTGTATGATGGCTTATTAGACGTGAGGCTATGGCTCAAACGCCAGTCCTGACATTTCATACGAAACGAAATATGAAAAATATTTCTTCGGCGACTTCCTCTCAACAGATTTCAGGCAAAAACTCTGACTGTCAATAAAATTACTACAAAAAGTTTCTAATAAAGTTTCTCGTAAAATTAGCATACACAACTTGGATGGTGTGAGAAACTAGATCGTAAGGGGTTGTAATAAGCAATTAAGTAGGTAAGTAAGTATTGGATTTAGATAGTTTTGATTATTGACCCACTCTAGTCGAATTACTTATAGTTATCGGCTGTCTAACGATAATTCACACTTGCCGTGAAGAGATTTTAAGCATTAATCTGGGCGGAAAAGGACCCAAATCATGTCGATCAGCAGCAGCATCCTCAGCCATTTGGCTGGCTCACAAAGTTCATGGTTCACATGTGACTAGCTTTGGTCATTAGAAGAGGAAGTGCATACAGTTAAAATCACGCCTAGCCGTATCGATAGTGCTTTATCTGAATCTGCCAGACGTTTCTTTTAAGCTTTTATCACTTATAGGCAGGACAAGGCAAAAACAAAACTAGTTCCTCCCGGTCATGAGTAGCAATATTAATAATTAATTAGTATCGGAACGCGAGTTCTCCATGTGAGATAACATTATCTATGGACTCGAATTGTGAAACGAAATGGCGCATATTTCATCTAAATAGGCACTTTCAAAGTATGCTTAATAAAGCCTACAGTTTTATGCTACAACAGCAGTGGGATTCTTTGTGCTACGCGACAACTTTTACAAATTCAGTTGAATAATGTTTCAAACAGCAAAGTATCACCAATAAAAAATACTTTTTAACCTTACAGGTACATTCTTTAGTCACACTATTATTTTCTTAATTATTTTGTGTTGATTTAGCTCTTAAAAATTTTGTCAGAAAAATTAATTTTCCCACTATGAACGTTTCATTTTGCTGTATGAATTGCTTGTTGATGAAAATGAAAATGAGAATGAAAATGAAAATGATCAGTTTTAGTTATTTCAACCATAAATGAATTCGTGCATTAGCTTTTTATAGCTGAAGGTTCTTAAACATATGCTCTATGCACTGAAAATGCTAAAGTATAGTCAGATGTTGAATATAATTTTTGATATTGAAATTTGTTTGTGGATAACATCCGTTGAATTGAAGTAATAAATATTCATGTGCACTTATTTGTGCAAAAATGCAAAATGATTGCGTATTATTTTTCCCATTTCCCACTATCATGTTATAACTTTTATGTTTAAAACTAGAGAAAGAGAACAAGCTAAGCTAAGTCATGGTCTTTAAAGTACCATTAAGTAAAGTACATTAAAATATAATAATCAATGAAATAAGTATTAAACCTATGAATAAAAGTAGACTTTATAAGCATTTTTATTTCACTCTTAGAATGTAATTCCTTACACCTTATTTGCAAGCCAAATCCTATCGATTGGAAACAGTCGTGCTCTTATTGCATATTCAAAATGATGCCAGATTAATTCGATTAGAAAAACTGCAATTGAAAATATTTCCATCCATATCAGGATCACAAATATGGCACCCAACTCACGCATAGACAAGCCAATCGGTTCGCTTTGTAAATTTGCGCCTTGTTTTGCATTGGCATGTTTCAAGACTGCAGCCAGTGGCAGGGCAAAACGACGATTCCATAGAGTAATGAAACCATAGTATTGCGATTCAGCAATTTGAGTGTTTAGCACGTTCATTAAATATGAATGATGGCGCACATAAATGGTCAGTTGTTGTGTGAGTAGGCGCTCCCTAACCAGATGCAAATGTTGCCATTGACTTGTATTCACTTTGGCAAAATAGCCAAAATATTCGTAGGGTGTAATAAATGCTATCGGTTCATTGACGCTCAACATATCCGTAAAGGCTGACAGTATGGTTGTATTAAATATTCGCAAGCGTTTAACATCCGGCAGAATGGTCAAGTAACGACGATTTTCCGGTGTCATGCTAATCAAATAGTTTTGCTCAAATACATTTTCAATTGTATGCGGTGGATTCCATTGCTTATTGTCACGCAACATTTGATACATGCCCGATTGATAGGCACTGCGTAGTATTAATGTTAACAGCAGCCAGCAGGTAAGCAAAAATCGAGCGAAATTACGTTTTGGCATTCGTTTCGTTGTCATATTTGCACCCACCACCATTGTATAGAAATGGTAGTGTGGTGTTGTATTAGCGGAACCAATTAAAAAATTTCGATAACTCCGCCATTGTCGTCGTCCATCACAGAAGCAAATGAGCAAAGAGCCAAGAGCACAGATGAGACCCAAAGCATACCAAACGTTATAATGAAATGGAAATGCCAGTTTTTCATATTTTGTATAGAAATTGATAACATTGGTAACAATGTAGATGTGACTGAGGTAAAAGTAATTAGTTTGGGAAAATGACGACAAATGATCCAAATCTTTCCGATAACCAAAGCCACCCAATGCAAAATCACATGTTTCAGCAAATAACTGCAAGCACAAGTGTATTAGACATTAGATTGGTGTGTTCGCGTGTGTGTGATGTGTAAAATAGAAAAAAAGAAAACGGAAATAATTTAAAATGCGTTGACTGTTATTAACATAAGGATTAGATTGGTAAAGGGTAAAAGTAATTTCTTTCTTCTGACAAAACCTTTACAAAAAAATTTTTTTTAAAAGGACATAATGGCATGGAAAATTTTTAATATGGAAAGTTTTGCTAGAATTTCGATTCGTCTCTATGCTAATAAATTTCTAATTCCATTCCATTTTAAGGGAATTAAAGTTATCTGGGTATTGTTTTATAAATATGCCATTGAACTTAAAATTTACAATATTTACTTTTTGAAATTACCTTTACCCATACACAATATTACCTTTCCAAAAACAAGTGCCTCCTGATTAGCATCATCCTTCACATCACCACCGATCCAATGAATTTGAATGGAAAAATTTAATTTTTCAGCAGCATATTTCAATAGTTCCGCTTCAAAGCCTGTATAATCGGTAAAATTTGTACCCTGCCTATTGGTGATCAAACCAAAATACGGCATATCTGGCCAAGTACAGCAGACAAGTGGACAACCATAAAAATTATCTAATTTACTAGGGAAATAATTATTATTGGCCCAACGATTCTCGGCAACTATATAACGATTTATAATGACCGGCTCAAAGTCACGACACTTGCTGGACGTAAAGGGAAAATAGGTAAGCAAAACTATATTACCTTTACCTAAATCAACTAACAAAGCTGCAGTTATTATGCTCATATTATATAAATATTTAAAAACCATATAAATGACATCATAATCTAATGTTTTAATTGATGTATAAACAATAATGTACGTGACGATTAATATTTCCGATTTTTATAAAGATTGGCAAAAAGTTAACTGAAGGTACCATGAAACGAGATAAGCTTTGTTGCTCCTATAATAATATTTGAAACTAAAAACTTACGAAATGTTTTTAATCTCAAGTAATATGATTTCATTTGTGGCGTGATTTTCAAACATATTTCTGTTGTTGGAAATATAATTTTGTAGTGGCATTTGTTACATTAACCGTACCATACATGTCAACAAAATCATTGGCTGCATGAAGTAATGTGATTGCGTCTCATCACTGCTTGACATAGAATAACAAGCCACTACCATTCTCAATAAATTATGTTTTACAATATGTTAAAGGAATTCAGTAACGGATAGTTGTCTATTCAACCAATTAAATTGATTTTACTATCCACTGCTGTAGAACTGGGCCAGCATAATGACAAACAGTTTTAAACAATGCATGCTCCATTGCAAATAATCGAAACATCGACTAAGAAAATAAATATTCGATTTCATTGTATAAGTAAATTTTCTTGCTTTTATTTAATTTTTTGTAAACATACTACATCATACCATACATACATACATAATACATACATACATACATACTACAATAACATTAATTACTATACATTATGTAAGCATATTAATTATGTTGATCGATTTTTTATTATTATAATTGATATTCTGTGCATTTATATGCATAGCATATACTTAAATTAAACTTAAAACACACAAAAAACATGTTCAATAATGCGATACCTACATACATACCATACATATGTATAACGTACATTCAATTACTAGGATTTCATAATTGAGTAATAGCCTTGAGGGCACTTTCTTTGAAATTTCGTAATGAAATGTTATGTTTTCGCCTTAACAAAATGATAAATTATTTGACTACTGAAGGTAATAGGAGTTAAGAGTCGATGACATTTAATCACATTAAATTTTATTTGCTTTTTTTCTTTTGTCGCAGCTAATAGGTGTAATGAATTTGATTTGTATTAATTTCTTTATTCTTTAATATCTCAAGAGAAATTAAGATTTACAGTGATAGTTAAAAAAACATCAAGAATTTCAACGTTTATTGCATTTAACTGCAAAATTTTCTAATCATCATTAATAAGCTCCTCTATCAGAACTTGGAGTTTTCTTAGCTTGTATAACAATACAATTTTAAAAGGCTCTATTTTTACCACTCACTGTATAGCGTTAATGCTCAAAGTACACAAAACAAAATGGTCCAGGAAACACTTATCCGTTTATCCTACAATGCCCATATAATTGCACAGCACATTACAAGAAATAAGCAACGAAATTCAAAGCCCCTAGGTACCCTGGTTTTTTAGGATTCATGGAAATTATTGGGTGTTCATAAAAGTCTCATAATACTCTACAAGATGCTTATACTCCACGTGCTTCTTTATAGCGCAGAAGCATTCACACTATTAAACGCTGATGCAACAGCTTTGAAAGTACTCGAGAGAAAAGTCCTACATAAGATTTTCTGTTCAGTAAAAGTTGGCAATGATTTTCGCATCCAATACAACAATGAGCGGTATAAGCTCCTCCACGATATGGCCGTTGTAGTGTAGGCAGTGTATTGACATTCAGCGTTTGTGCTAGCTCGGCCATTTCGTTCGAACGATGCTCTGGCAAGACGGGTATTTGGTGCGGCGATTTGCGAAAGACGGCGAAGAGAACGAGCCTGTTTGTGTTGGAAGCACCAAATCGAAACAACCATGTTATCGATTGATGCGACCAACTAGCAAAGACTTGCAAGCAGCAATGATATCTGAAAGTATGTGTTAAGGTAGGCCGAAATCCCTTAATTTGTTTGTAAACGGCCAATTAAGTAAGTAAATGGTGATTATGGATTTCAAAATCTGGCAACTAATGTGCCAGGAATTGATGATTTGTCTTACACTGTTGAAAACTGGCCCAAGAAGAACCATACTTAGCTCTTAATTTATCATTACAACCTTTAGTCAGGATTACGACCTAGCTCTCACAAAATCATCCCATGTTGTTTGTGTTAATTTTATCAATGAATTGCGGGCACCTACAGTTTTGACAACGACTCCGAAGGACAAATATTATTGCCAGAATTTTTGCTGAGAGGAAATTGCCAAAGAAATATTTTTTTATATTTCCTTTAATTCGAGATGTCTGGGCTAGGGTTTGAATCAAGATCTGGCCTAAAATCAGCCATCAGACTACTTACTAGACTACGGCAATTACAAGCTGCGTTTCTCACAATTCAGTGCGCTATTACTACACGATAACCAACCATCTTTTACATGTTTACAGTAGACATGCTAATATTTGGAGACACCAAAGAGAGAGAGAGAGAGAGAGAGCTACATAAGAAGGATTTATTAGGGAGCGAAATGGAGCAAAAAAAGTTCATACTTTCCATTAGAAATTCTTGTTGTCTTTGATTGAAACATTTATTGTCAGATAACTTTTGGAAATATCGTATATAAAGTTAAGAACTAATATCGCTTTCACTACAACATAATAATATAGCATAATGCTCTTGGCACATATCACCGGCTTTTATTATGATATGAAATTCAAGAGCGTAGCTTAAAGTTCGGAATTAGATAGGCTTCACAAATAAATACAAAGACAAATTAAAATTTATAGGCCACATACTAAAATTGAGATTTTTTTTATTAAAATTATCTTTTTAAATTTAAAATTTTTTTTTTAAGAAAAATAAGAGAGATAGTCAATGAAAGACATTATTCTTAACAGACTTGCAAACAAAAGAGGAAATTCAAAGAGGATCTTATTATTTTGCATTTCTTAATTAAATCATCTTTGATTTACATTAAATACTTAATTAGTTGAACTAAAGAATCTCAATAAAAAGTTACATCAGTTACATCAAGATTGTCAACTAATTGCACGAACATTTCAATCGGACAAGTGTATCACGATTCTGGAATTTGCATCCGCAACAAGTTGTTAGTTAAATTCAAGTGAATAACAAGTTAAAACGTTTTTTTTTTTTTGTTATACCTTTTTAATCTGGTTTATAAGTGTGTTCTATATGTATGCAGGCAAGTAAATTATATCAAATAACCTTTATTACAGCATTTTTAAAACCGTCTTAAGGATCTGTGCATAATGAATAAATGGATATTGTCTGCCATGTATTAAGATTTTCAAATGAAAATATAAAACTTCCACGCAAAAGACAGCCACACTGACCAAATTCAAGACACCACAAATCATTAAGATTCCATACAAATCATCAATTGTAACCGGTTTGTATTCAGATTCACGTGGGCCTGTCAAATATGTGATATCTAAACTCTTTAAAGCCCAAAAATTAATCAAGCCCATGCTACGTAAATTCATAAGTAATTCATTGAAACGATTTATGAAACATGAATGTTTCGTAAAATACATTGTAACATGTTGAGTGAAAATTTTTTCAGGCAATACATAGAACACGCCTCTTTTAGCCTCTTTGATTGCATAATACGTAAGATAGTCTGTTGGCGAAACTGCTGCCAAGCAACGTTTTGTCTTATCCTCTTCCAAATACATATACGCACTCATTTCGGAAGCATTTTCCAATTGAATAACATTAACAAGACCGCTTTTAATGCGCTCTACAGTATTAACAGTTTCATATGTTTTAGTCACAGTCATGACCAAACTGCATCCATTATCAATGAGATCTGTAAGGCTTTGAGGCGGTTCATGATATACGTTTAGCTTAAGCAATTGAAATAACAATGATTGATAAGCGGTACGCAATAAAAGACCATATATATGCCACATTATTATGGCTGAACGTGTTAAACTCGTATGTGGTATATCCAACAAAGGCTGGCCCAGAAACATTCTTATTATATCCTGCATAGGTGTTCGCATACGAGGATATCCTATAGCTATTTGCACCAAAATTGATTTGTCATAGAAAAGATAATGGTAAACGATACGATCATACCAATAATTACACTTAAAAGTACACAAATCCAGGTTATAATATCGAAGGGATACATTAAAATTTCCAATGATGTATAGAGTTGTGTTGCTTTTATTATTCCATACGTTTGATATGTTTGATAGTACGGCA
>QOCX01000249.1:105799-120456 GCA_005959815.1 Sarcophaga bullata
ACTGTTTTCAAATGCAGCCGTTAGTTTTCTTGAAAATGTCTTATGTTCACTTATCGATTAGTATTGCAATATATCGATAAGAAATTCTTCGAAGCTAGTAGAAACCAATAACATGGCGAAAATGTATCCTAGTATTTTAGAAAGCAATTTTAAGATTCAATTTAAATGCTTTCTGAGGGTCTCAAACTGTTTTTGACGTTAATTTTCTTAAAACTGCCTCATGTTAACTTATCGATAAGTTTTGCAACATATCGATAAGTATATGCAACTTATTGGCAATTATAAAGGACTGAAGACTTCAAAGTTCAATAGAACACAGTCAACATGATATCGGGCAACTAAGTTTCATTTAATTCAAGGAAGGTATTATGAAGGCTAGACGTATCACAGCAAAGAATTCAAATTATTAGAGCTGTGTAGCAGGATTCAGAGCTCAATGGGAGCAACAATCAATAGTTTTAAATCAACATTAGAGTAAGCAAAGTATTACCCTTTTAGTCTGGAATACTACTCCTAAAACGTGTATTCATTTCAGGCAAGCCTTAGCCGATGTGTGGGCTTTAACACTATCTGGCGATAAAAACTCTGTAAATGATTTTTGTTTAATCACCTACCCTCGTATAATCTCACCATCATCGTTATTAATCTCATTGTTACTGCTGCTGCTTCTGTTTCCCGCTTCTTCTTCTTCTTCTTTCTGTATTTGACCAGACCGGACATAACCAAATAAAAAATGTTCTTCGTCTCTCTTAAAGTAAATGCAGGGATTTCCATCATCATCATCATCATCATCATCATCATCATGATTATCAACAACACATACACCGTTTGCCAATTTCATTGTCATTTTTTCTCATCATTATCATCATAATCAACCGTCAACCTCATCATAGCCCTGGTATCACTGAAACTAAAAAAATTTACTTGGAATACCATGAGTTGAGGATCAGGAAGGCCATTAGAAATCTGTATGCGTGTGGTTTTGTTTTTTCTTTCTCTTTCTTTTTTCGTCTCATTTTTTTCCATTTTAAGAAGAAAAGTAAACATAAAAATAGATTTCAAAAGCAAAACAAAACAAAAAAAATGTGAAAGAAAATGTTTCGAAATGTTTTATTTGGAATCCTTGTCTACGTGTACATATATGAAGAGAACATACATGGACACATGGACTTACTTGCTCAGCATTTGGGTGATGGCATAACTCTTATCATTCATATTCTTTTCATATATGCAACTACAGTGAAATATTATTTCATAAACACATACACATACACACGTACATATACATACTAATGCATACACGTACGTAGACAAATTTGAAATTAAAAATTTTGCGGTAACTTCATAAATATGAAGAGACAACTGGGGTGTCGTTCATATGTCGTTCAACTTTAAGTGATTTTTTCAATACCTGATTATACTTCTCTTAGTACAATTGTCATGAAAAAATGCCTTAGTCCTGCAACCATACCATTTTTATATGGAATCCCCATAATGTCTGTTCCAATTCTATTGCCTTAAAAAATTTAAAGACTCTAATTGGTGCCAATAAAGACAATTGCCTGTCTATCACCTAGAATTCATTAAGCTGTTCTTCCTGGAATACATTAATACTCCAAAGATTCATAAAATATTTCATAATTCATTACCATCGTCACAGAACCTACATGTTGGACAGGAGACAACCATAATTCTGTATAACTGTACCCAGGAGTCTACAATGCCTTGCAAAAAGACCAGGTACTAACCCCAGATTATTCTTGAATAGTCTGATAATCAAGTCGCCCTAGACTACTAAGTAGTGTGTTGGCATGTTAGACGTGAGACCACGGTTCAAAGCCCAGATCAGACATCTTCAACAAAACGAAATACGAAAAAAAATATTTCTGGCGGCGAATTCCTTTCAGCAGATTTCTGGCAAAAACTCTGTAAAAGTAAAAAAAAAATTTAGGTGGTGTGAGAAGCTAGGTTGTAATCTGACTAAAAGATTGTAATGACCAAATATGATGATGACTCAACTTGCCTTTTATTGTTGTCTCTCTATAAAAAAGTTTTGATTGCCTGAAATCCACTTGGTATGAAAAGAGTCTTTGCTTCTCTTTATCTTCTCCTACGTTGAGCATACCTTTCACAACACAACAAGTTCGGATCACATCAACTGCGTTGAAGCAATCCTGCTTGTTTTCTTACTGCGAAGAATCACACATGACGCACACATGACCAGAGATCCAGTAGGAGGGAAACCTAATTTTCTCTACCAATCCAATTCAGCTTCTCCCGGGGGGGTACTGACTTCGGTTCGAAAGATACTCGCAAGTTTCTTGCTCTAACCTGTTTCAAGATCTATACTTGAATCATCTGTCTACCAGATAATAGTCCCTGTTAAAAGTGTATCCAGCTTCCAGATTACTCCATTCATTCATTCGTATTAACTCATAATGGCTGCTCAGAATCAGAGAACAGTGAGGAAGACAGCTGTCCTTCAATCGATTCTTTAGGTCACGAATTCCTAGATATTTTATCTCTTCAAATTTTCTGTCATCACAATGGCTAAAGGATGGATATCGATAGACTATATCATCTACTTGTCCTTGGCAGTCGATGTTTACTTAGTTAGTTTTGTTCTTCGTCCTAAGTGGTTCGTTTTTCAAATGCCACAATTTCTTCGTAAGCAAGGAAACTGGAAGGTTGAGGACCACACTATCCGCATGTAATTCGCGAGGCTAAACTTTTAGGCGAGAATAATTTCAAATTAGAAACGCGCTTTGCACTCCTCGATGTGTTGAGAAAAAAACCCACCATGGGCTTCTGCATATTTCGTTGTACACATGCATACATACACAATATGTCCTTACAACCCTTTAGTCAGGATTACGAGCTAGTTTCTCACATCACTTATGTTGAGTGCGTTAATTTTTTACATGAGTGGCGGTACATACAATTTAAAATTAACTTCGAACGAGTTCCATGTCAATTTTATTTACTCTCACAGTTTTTGCCAGAAATCAGCTGAGAAGGGGAAGTTGCCGAAGAAATATTTTCTTCACATTTCATTTGGTTGAGATGTCTGACCTTGAGTTTTGAACCGTGGCCTCAAGTCTAATAAGCCAACACACTATCTACTAGACCACTGCGACTACATGTTATATAGCCGATGAAATAATGAATGTTGGGAAGTACAATGCTACGAACGGCTAAGTAATAATCATTCAAAGGAATATAATTTGTGGAAAGTTAAACGATTAGTGTCTGCATGTAATTCAGGACGCTAAGCTTTCATGCAAGCCTATTTTAATATCAGGAATACACTTTGTAGCCCTCAGAGTGTCGTGGAGTCCTGCATATTTTATTGTGCTCTAAAAAATAGGAACTAAGTTAGTACCTCAAAATAAAACCTTATACGTGCTAAATGTTAACGAGTTTGTAGATATGCCCAAATTTTTTCTTAAGCACTCATTATTACATGCGATATAAAAACAATCCCTTTCAATGGATTTTAAGAATTTTCATTTCATTTCATTTTGAATGAATTTCTTAACACTGACCTACATGACGTATAAATAATATTCAAATAATCTCTGTCACATAAAGTATACGCTCATATGTACTGTTATGGAAAGGAAATAAACAGGACAACACAACAGCTGTTTAATTAATCACAAACAAAAAGGAAAAAAATCCAATAAAAAAGAAATCAAAGACTTGTTGATTAAAACACAATTTTAAGAACCGACTGCAAATAAACAACAAAACAAACAACAACAAAGAAATAAGAAGCAGAAAAAAATAACCGCAAGAGCAGTGCAGAGCAGAGCAAAGGAAAAAAAATTACAAAAATTATGCAACTTTAAAACTCACAGCACAGACAGACGACGACGACGACGATTTTAATAAATTCAACGCAAGACAAGTGAAAGAAAAGAATTTTTTTTTTTTTTCAAAAAGAACACAAAAAATAAGAAAACCACAATTGAAGAGAAATCAATACAAATACATAGAGTGGGAAGAGAGGGAGAGAGAAAAGAAATCAAACATGCATTTATTTAAAAGAGAGCCAAATAGAGAGATAGAGAGAGAGAGACATACAATAACAATAATGATAATAACAAAAGAATCAAGTTAATGGCAAAACACATACACATACAACACATTATATTAACAATACATACTTACATGTCCATATACATACATACATACATACATACATGCATGACTTATAAATAATATTATTGTAGAAAAAATACAAGAGAAAATAAATGCAAAAAAAAAATAAGCCACGAAGGTCAAATTAAATTGCCATAAAAAATTTATCGATTTTTTTTTTATATAAAACAAGTTCGTTTGCTTGTTCGTTTGTTCGTTCGTTCGTTCATACACAGTCTTTGCTTCGTTCATTGGTTTTTCTTTTGCTTATTCTTTTGCTTCAAGCTCTTGCAACAAAAGTGTATATAAAGATGCATTATATACACAATAAATTTCAAACAATATAAGTACGGCGATGTGTAACAATAGCAAAAGAAAAAAATGTATATGAGGGAAACAACAACAACAACAACAACAACAGTAGCAAAAGAAAAGAGAAAAAAAAATGAAGACATTCTATTATTAACACATACAAACACAATCTTACATACATATGTACACTTGGCTATATAAACACACAACAATGAGGACACTGACACCATATGTATGAAACAGAAGCTTAACTACAGGATCTTTGAAGTTTAAGTTTTTTTCTAATGTATTTTGTGCAGCAATCAATATTTGTTAGGATTTCTTCTAATTGCTATCTCAAGTTCGAACCCATAAGTTTATAATTTTTAGAATTTCTTGGCTCTTTACCAAAAAGGCCAACACTGTGCACAAGTAGCCGTCAGTTGACTTCTGTTAAAATTTTGTTGAAGCTGCAAAATTTAGTTTGTGTTTGAAATTCTTAAAATTGGAGGGTTATCGTAGAGTTCCATTATTGCACTGCACCTGGCTAGGTCATTCGCTTTACATATACCCGGAATATCGCAGTACTGATGTGTGTGTTAATTTTATACACGAGTGGCGGGAACTACAGTTTAAAGTCAACTCCAAACGACAGATTTTTTTGAGAAACTTTTCATGGCAATTTTTTATTTACTCTCCGAGTTTTTGCCAGAAATCTACTGAGAGGAAGTCGCCGATGAAATATTTTTTCATATTTCGTTTTTGATGTCTGACCGGAACTTGAACCGTGGCCTTTCGTCTAAGTACAACACACCCTGACTCCGGTGACTTCATTGTAATAATCAGCAATCTCAACTTTTACTTAAGGAATGGTGCCCGAAATCAAAAATATTCGAATTTTTTTGTATTTTATTTTTTCAATTTTGGAATCTGGCAATAAAACATTTTAAAAAAAAATAACGGTAATTTAATAATGTATATTTTTTAATGTACATTTTCTTTTGACGCTCACTGTATGTTGAAGCCGCATAATTGTGGTTTATGTTTGAAATTCCCAAAGTAGAGAATTAATCGGAGAGTTCCACTGGGTGGAACACACTCAACTAGTTTCATCCGCCTTTTATATAACCGAATATATCGATTCACCTATGCCATATGAATATTGTTTTCGTTCTGCAACCTCATTGAGGGTGGATATACACCGTCCTGGAATGCTATGCTTTCGAATTCAATGCTTTTATAGCCGCTTAACAATGGTAATATTTCTTCCTCGCACCACTGATGCTGTGACGCAGACATTACCTTAGTATAGGCAAGGTATCAAATTGATAGCAGATTTCCATCCAGGATTTATCGCAGATTCAAATCTGTTAGTCTTTACATGGTCTTCAGTAGAAAGGAGGAGGGATTCTGCCTAAAATACTCAATGTGATGGATTTAGGGAGAACCAATTATGACGGATTGATAAATTGAAGTCTTTGTCCACGTTTACAGCTCATTCTTTTTTTAATTAAACTACGGCGTCCTGTAGAACTTGTAAATACGTAGTCAGCCGACTTCTTTTCTTATTCGTTACTTCAAACGATGGTTAATTTTAACGAAAATACTTCGAAAAAAATTGTTTAAGCAATTCTATTGTTTACAAAGTAAATACGTCTGTAGAAGTGAGTGCATTTACGTTTTTATTTTCAAAAGTGTGTGTTAAAGAGAGTATTAAAATAAGTTGGTATTTGTTAGACAGGGTTTTTCAAGTTCAAGTTTTGTTTCTAAAAAAATCTGTTGTATCTGTGTGAAAACCCCATTTTTTTCGAAGTATTTTCGTTAAAATTAACCATCGTTTGAAGTAACGAATAAGAAAAGAAGTCGGCTGACTACGTATTTACAAGTTCTACAGGACGCCGTAGTTTAATTAAAAAAAGAATGAGCTGTAAACGTGGACAAAGACTTCAATTTATCAATCCGTCATAATTGGTTCTCCATAAATCCATCACATTGAGTATTTTAGGCAGAATCCTCCTCCTTTCTACTGAAGACCATGTAAAGACTAACAGATTTGAATCTGCGATAAATCCTGGATGGAAATCTGCTATCAATTTGATACCTTGCCTATACTAAGGTAATGTCTGCGTCACAGCATCAGTGGTGCGAGGAAGAAATATTACCATTGTTAAGCGGCTATAAAAGCATTGAATTCGAAAGCATAGCATTCCAGGACGGTGTATATCCACCCTCAATGAGGTTGCAGAACGAAACAATATTCATA
The DNA here is from genome assembly GCA_005959815.1 of Sarcophaga bullata. Taxonomy (NCBI): domain Eukaryota; kingdom Metazoa; phylum Arthropoda; class Insecta; order Diptera; family Sarcophagidae; genus Sarcophaga; species Sarcophaga bullata. The sequence continues at coordinate 112,497 of QOCX01000249.1, forward strand.
TGGCATAGGTAATCGATATACTTCGGGTTATATAAAAGGCGGATGAACTAGTTGAGTGTGGTCCACCAGTGGAACTCTCCGATAAATTCTCTACTTTGGGAATTTCAAAAATAAACCAAATTATGCGGCTTCAACATACAGTGAGCGTCAAAAGAAAATGTACATTAAAAAATATACATTATAAATTACCGTTATTTTTTATTTTAAAAATGTTTTATTGCCAGATTCCAAAAATTGAAAAAATAAAATACAAAAAAATTCGAAATATTTTAGAAATGTTTTCGGGCACATTCCTTAAGTAAAAAGTTGAGATTGCTGATATTACAATCAATGAAGTCACCGGAGTCAGTGTGTTGGCTTATTAGACGAAAGGCCACGGTTCAAATTCCCGGTCAGACATCAAAAAAAACAAATATGAAAAAAATATTTCATCGGCGACTTCCTCTCAGTAGATTTCTGGCAAAAACTCCGGAGAGTAAATAAAAAATTGCCATGAAAAGTTTCTCCGAGCCACCCATCTTCTACATAAGAATTCCTACTGATTTTGTTAATTAATAACAATCAGACTACAGTTTAAATCACTCCAAACGGACAAGATTTTTTTATATTGAACTTTTCATGGCAATTTTTATTTATCTCCGAGTTTTGCCAGAAATCGATACTGAGAGGTAGTCACGATGAAATATTTTTTCATATTTCGTTTTTGATGTTCTGACCGGGGGAATTTGAACCGTGGCCTTTCGTCTAATAAGCCAAACACACTGACTCCGGTGACTTCATTGTAATAATCAGCATCTCAACTTTTTACTTAAGGAATGTGCCCGAAAACATTTCTAAAATATTTCGAATTTTTTTGTATTTTATTTTTTCAAATTTTGGAATCTGGCAATAAAACATTTTAAAAATAAAATAACGGTATTATTAATGTTATATTTTTTAATGTACATTTTTTTTACGCTCACTTGTATGTTTGAAGCCGCATAATTTGGTTTATGTTGAAATTTCCAAAGTAGAGAATTTAATCGGAGAGTTCCAACTGGTGGAACCACACTCAACTAGTTCATCCGCCTTTTATATACCCGAAGTATATCGATTATCCTATGCCATATGAAATATTGTTTCGTTCTTTTTGCTTTTTCTTTTTCTCCTTTAGATTGGTTTTTCTGTGTTTTCCTTTAAATAAGTTTCGTTTTTTATTAGTTTTCCTTTAAATTTTTAATATTTTTTCTTTCATTTCATTAATGGCAGTTAAAAAAAAAGTAGAAAATTTCTTTAAAATCCTTCTCTCTTGATAAGTATCCTTCAAAATCTTTTCTTTTCTTTTCTTTTCCTTTTTTTATTAGTTTATAACACAGTCTCCTTATCTTATACCCGTATTCTCTATCTAATATTGTACTTCTTTTATAATTTTCCTTCTCTTTCTGTCTTTATTGTTAAATATTCTAGAGTTAGTTTTAATGAAAATTAGGTTGCCAGATTATTGAAAATAAAAAATAAAAAAAAATTGTGAATTAATTTAAGTTGTGCCTTGTAAATCACAATTTAATTTGAATTTCAAAACTTTACTTAGAAAAAATTTCAATCTGGCATCTCGATGCCAATCCGATTTGTTTTTGTGGTGGGTACTGCATCAAAGGCCGAATATTCCTCGCAATGTTGAGGCATTTGAAAACCAACATTTGTTAAGTTACTGCCGGAATCCTGACAGAATGTGATTGAAGAGTATGCATACCTTAACATAGTCCTTGTTTTTTTTTTTATTTTCTTCGTCATGTACAATGTTATTTATTTTGTTTCTACCAGTTGATTTTGTAATACGACTACCATCAGCTTAACAACACCAAAAAAACAAAATGAAGTTGAATCATGTACGCTCGCCTTATATTGCATGTGCAGTACAACCTCCTCATTTCTAATACACAGGAATACAGAGGAAAATAGATGAGAAAACAACGATGAAAATGAAAAAAAACTTTTCTAATTAGCCATTGGCTTTAATGTTGAAGTTCATTTGCCAGAGAAAGTTACTGAAGTTTTCGGTTTTTCTCTTTTCATCTGGCTTTCAATAGGTTTTTTTTTCTAGGTTCCATGTAAAGCCAACAAATCTGACACACACACACACCACACATATTTATAAAAAATAAGCTAATTTTTGGAAGTTTTTTCTTTTGTTGCTGTTTAAAATTAAATTTTATGGTCCTTTTATAAAGCCATCTCATTTCATTCATTCGTTCATTCATTCGTTCATTGGCTCATGTAAATTTTCATTTCATTTCATTTCATTTTAGTTCGAGATGACCGATCTGGGGGTTTGACTGCGCGTGTTATAAGAAAACATTCTACCTGTTACACTATGGCGACTCCATCAGCATACAACTAAGCTTTCAATTCTGCTTATTCTGTTTTCACTGCTAATGTGTGTGCCAACCAAATATGCTTTAGCAAGCTTATATCATGTACAAACTTCTTTAGCTTCTTCCATTCCATACCTTTATGATGAGTTATGTCTGGTATTAGAATTACGAGTTTAGACAATGTTTAGCAATGACATAAAAAGTGTTCCATAATGTATTCACAACAGATTCTGCGTTTATCATTATCTATCACGTCTGCTGGGTTCACATGCATCTGCAGGGGGAGTGTTCCAGTCTATATTATTCATTCTCAACTGCTCAAGGTTTACATTTCAACAGATTTAACAGAAAATATCATTGAAATTTTTTATTATAATCCTTTAGACTGGATTCCAACCTAGTTTCTCACACCACCTATGCTGTGTGTGCAACATCATGATTGGTGTTACTTACAATTTAATGTCGAAACCGAACTACGGCTTTTTGAGAAACTTTTCATGGCAATTTTGCTAGAAAACTGCTGAGAGGAAGTCGCCGAAGTTCGTTTTATGTGGCCTGGGGTTTGAATCCTAGCCTCAATGCTAATAAGTCAACACACTACGTACTATATTACGACGATGTGAATAGACGTAACAATTAAAGTAAAGATTTGGCAGCCATAACGTGGTAGATATGGTGACTATAGCCAAGAGCAGTAGGCTGTTTTTTTTTCAAATAAAAATCTCCTTAAGACTAAAGCTCTTATTGCACTCTGTAGTTCTGTTAACATGTAAGATTGTCGCATGTGGGTGTCGGATATCTCAGAAGTGACATTGGAGAACTCAATGAGTCAGGAAAAATCGACTGCTTGATGTACGTTACTGCTTGGTGTTTGGAAAGAACAGTTACCATCAATAGAAAGCAGTATAGCCGCATGATAACCGACATTTTTTAGATTCTAATTAAAGATTATGAACTAAATGATACGAGGTTTTCACAAAATGGTATCATAAGTCACGTAAAATGGCCGATTTAGGCTATTTGGCATAAGAAGTTTCCAGAAGGTATAATTTCTTGTTACAGTGGCATCGATTAACCATCAAGATCATACGATTTATGTAGCTCTACAGTTTATAAAGAACTACAGAAATTTGAAAGCAAAATGCAACGAATCAGGATGAATTCGCAACATGGGAATGGTATTACAAAAAGAGTCTTGGCCTGCTAGAGAGATGAGTGAGTGATCTTAAGGTTCAAGGCCTTATGCCTCTCATTACAACACTTTAGTCAGGACTACAACCTAACTTTTCACATCAGCCCATGTTGTGTGTATTAATTTTATCTACAAGAGCGCGAAACGTGACTGTTTTTTGAACAACTTTTCATGGCAATTTTATTTTGCTCTCAGATTTTTTACCAGAAGACTACTGAAAGGAAGTTACCGAATGAAATATTTTTTCAAATTTCCGTGCTGCTGCTGCTGCTGCTCCTGCTGCTCCTGCTGCTCCTGTATACAGACAGTGTGTCTAGGGAATGGTGTGCGGTGGTTTACGTTGCTAGATTTAGTTGGCTGTCATGTACAGACAGAAGTATATGGTAACGTACTCTTTAGAAAGATTTGCTTTCTTTATTCATTTTCTTTTTTGGGTCACTCTATTCTTCTAAGGGGAAGTTATTGTTCCTTTAAAGAGTAAATTTAAAAGAATTTTTTTGGAAGAAGAATTTTAGAATAGAGATTCAAAATATTTTATTTGGAAACAAGGACAACCTTGTGGAAAAACAGTTTCTATTTCCTTTTAAAGAATATTAAGGGAATACATTCAGAAATCTGTTGTAAAGCATTCGAGATTAATTGATTGAAAATTTTCTCTATTAAAAATCCATTTTGCGATTATTTTCCATGGCCTATTGCTATTATACGTAGCTCCATCTCATACTGTTACGTTTTTATTTTCAAAAGTGTGTGTTAAAGAGAGTATTAAAATAAGTTGGTATTTGTTAGACAAGGTCTTTCGAGTTAAAGTTTTGTTTTGAAAAAAAGACTGTTGTTGTGAAAACCATATTTTATTCGAAGTATTTTGATCGTTTCATTGAAATTACAAATGAGAAAGGAAGTCAGCTGATTATGTACAAAACATACAGGACACCTTAGTTTAATTGAAAAAGAGGGCTCTGTAAACACGAACAGAGACCTAAATTTATCAATCGGACACAATTGATCCTCTCTTAAGCCATCACATTGTGTATTTTAGGCAAAATCTTTCCTCCTTCTTTTTGAAGAACTTGGAAAGCCAGACAGACGTGATTCTAGGTCAAACCTTGGATGGAAATCCACTAACACTTCGACAGTTTGTCTATACTAAGGAGATATCTTTTGACATCGCCCGGCATAGTCTAACGGTGCGCTGTCAACACTACGTTGAGATGGATATCCAAACAAACCACGTGGAATAGCGTTCTAAGGTTCTCTGAGAGTTAAAAAAAAAAGTTTCTCAAAGATCTGTCGTTCGGAATCAACTTTAAACTGTGGGTACCACCACTCATGTATAAAATTATCGCACACAACATAAATGGTGTGAGGAATTAAATGATTATCATCGTATTTTTCTTGTGCTTTTGCTCTCGAAACCACTGTGCCGTGTGTAAGTATTAAAGGTTCCTCCTATGTGTGTGTGTGCTTGTAACAAGTGCCAGTAGCAGTCATTGCTGTTAACTGTTGTTGTATTAGTAGAGTAGTGCCCTAATAAAGAGAAAATAATATGAATATATGCATGTATGTGTGTGTAGCTGAGCACATTATTGCTACAGCTGGGTTGTAGTTGTAAAATGTTAAAAAAGAAATCAACACACTTTTCTACACACACACACACACACATACGTAACAGCCTTTCCTCAGACTCTTTGGTTAACGAAAGAATAGAAAAGAAATAAAAAAAAATTGAGAAAAATAACAACAACAACAGTAAATAATGTAAAGAAGAATAAGCAGAGAACACGAAGAGAAGGTAAATATACTCGTAGAGGTGTTTGGCACGAGTTAAAAAAAGTGGGTGAGCATAAGCAAGAGAGAAAGAGAGAGAGAGAGTGAGAGAGAGGTGGTTAGAAGAATATGTTTTAGAGGAATTTTGTTTTTTTTTTCTATTTTTTGTGAAAAGGTAGTCAGTCTAACGAACGAGTGACTCGTACATACATTTCGTGTGTTTTGTTAGGGAGCAATCGGAGTAGACGAATGCAACCAACGTACGTATGTACGTATACATAAACACGTTAATGTTGTAGTTTGCTATTGCTGTTGCTGTCATTGTTGTTGTTGTTGTCTGTGAAGGTAAATACAAATGAGCTTTTTTAGACTCCACCTTTACGAGTACGTTGTACGACTAATGTTTACACTCATACTCTCACATTTTCTTTTATACGCTGTGATGGGGGCCTTGTGTAAATGTATGTGTGTAATGGGTTTTTATATTTCTACCTCGTCTTAAGTATTCATATTATATGGAGGGTTCATTCTCCTTAAGGCCACCTTTTGTTTTTATTTCTCATATTTTACACATTCAGTGTAGCACACAGTGTGCAGTTTATTTTTGCTTATTTTGCTTTTAATTTTTGTATCGTCATTATTCTTCTTTTTATATTCTATTTTTTTCTTTTTTTTTTTTTTGTAAATGCTGTTGTTGTTATTGCTAGCCAGTACTGTGTGTGTGTGTGTGTGCCATATTAATACACTTTTTTGATTTAATACCACATCAGCCAATGGTTGCCTTATTTACCAAGAGGTGTGACATTTGGCTAAAAGGAAGAAAGGTGTGCTACTTGCTACTTGCGGTGTATACATACGTGTGTGTGTGTGTGTGTTCTTAACTGAATTTGTAAACCGTTATATAATTTGAATTTAAAACTTTACTAAGAAAAAATTTCAATCTGGCATCTCTGTTTTAAGCAATTCTATTGTTTACAAAGTAAATACGTCTGTAGAAGTGAGTGCAAGGTTCTGTTACTCATGAATAAAAGTAATTCACACAACATGGGTAGTAGGATAAGCTAGGTTGTAGTCCTTACTAAAGGTTTGTAATGATCAATTAAGTAAGTAAGTAAGTAAGTAAGTAAGTATAGTGGGTTAGCTTATTAGACGTAAGGCCACGGATATCTCCAACAAATCGACTTTCTCTCAGCAGATTTCTGGCAAATTTTAGTGAAAACTAGGTTGCCAGATTATTAAAAATAAAATTTTAATAAAAATTAAAAAAAAATTGGGAATTAATTTAAGTTGTGCCTTATAAATCACAATTACAAAAGTTTCTTAAGTTGAACGTTTAGAGGCAAGTTAAACTGTATAAATAAATTATAAAGAATTTATTTTCAAAAAAAATTCTTGATCTTTAAATATTCTCACTCCGCATATTCGCATACTCAGACAACAGAAATAATCAATAACAACAACAAAATACAACTTAAACATGATAATAATGATGGCGGTGATAATAATGTGGAAACCTTTAAGAGAAGCCTACGACAAAATATTACAAAAAGAAAGAAAAATTGAAAAAAGATGAGAAAAAATGAGAAAACATAAAACAAAGTATCATAATAAAAATTAATAAACCATCATATTTTATTACCAACACAAGAAGAAGAAATACTAACATCAGCAAAAAACAACAACAACAACAACAACAAGAAAAAAAGGGAAAAAAAATTTCAGTCTTAAAGACACAAAATTCAACTGTGAACACACAGAACAGAACAAAACAATGAAAACAACAAAATTTTTTCTTAAAATTTCAACAGAAAGAATACAACAGTGCTAGTCTTACAGTTCAACAAGCAATATATTGCATACACACACACACACACACATACACAACAAATTCCAATACAAAAGAAGAGAATAATAACAGAGCCAGCATAGCTAGAGAAGATGAATGAATGAATGACAACTGACAGTACATACGCCAATATATACAAAGGAATACAGAGAGAGAGAGAGAGAGAGAGCAAACAAGAGAAGAGAGCACCTATAGAATACAATATAGACACCAACACTTACAAATCTACTCTCTTCCTCTCTCTCTCTCGTGCAATATAGTAAACAAAGTAAAAACATAATCATGTTATCCACGTAATGCTAATAATGAAGCCAACAGCAATGAACATGATAATCATATTGCTGTATGGAGAACCTCTACGTAAAGAATAATAAAAAGTTACCTACTCACATACAAGCACAACATGCACAAACACCCATTTGTAACGGTTCTAACTAACTAAGGTAAGGCAATGCATTAAGGAGTGAGTATAAGAGTAGGGGCGGTATTGATGGCAGTAAACAAACTCGTTATGCGCATATGTTCATTCATTCATTGTGGAGAAGTATGCTCTCTTCTTATGCTCCTAGAAATTTTGAAACGAAATAAATGTGAGAGCAAGAGTGCTTGTATGTATGTATGTGTGTGTGTGTATGTCTATATTTTTTTAGTAGCTATTATTGTTGTTGGTTTTTTACTTTTATTTTGTTACTCTAGTTTTGCCATTACTAATACACACACAATTACTTCACCTATAATTTTATGTCTGGGTGTCTGTATGTGTATCTAAGCGAAGCACAGTGTAGTAGTGGGTAGAAATTT
>QOCX01000249.1:120519-137410 GCA_005959815.1 Sarcophaga bullata
AGTGGTGTGAGAAGCTAGGCCGTAATCCTGACTGAAGGGTTGTAATGGCCAATTATGTATGTAACATGTACGGTGGGCTCGTTGCCATCTTCTATGAACTCTACAGGGACTGTAGAAGGCATGTCCCCTATGTTGTATGTAAAATTGAGCTTGAAGTCACAGTACTCTACTAGGTAGTACATTGACTTAGTAGACACGATCCCCAGCTTAGACGTCATGAACAAAATGGAATATAAAAAAAAAAAATATTTCTTTCAATGACTTCTTTCCATCTATCTTTTGCTACAAACTCCGGGAGTAAAAGAAAATTGCAATGAAAAGTGTTTCAAAAATCTATCGTTCGGAATCGACTTGAAACTGTAGGTTTCGACATTCATGGAAAATGTAAAGACCAATTCAGTTATTAAACCGATGCCTGAAGCCAACGACCTGCTTATCTTCGCAAAACAGAAAATCAATGAAGGAGGAAATTCTGAAACGTATGTAAATGAAAGGAAATTGATCAAGAATTCCGAAGAATTCCAACAAAGCTATTGCCAAAGTTGCACTGCAATTGAATCCCCTGGATTACCGAAGTCTAGGATGACCTCGCATGACAAGGACAAGAATGCAAAGCTCATAACANATTGAAAATTGGTCCCAAGTAACACTTTTATTGCCAATAGATTTCAAGATTTTTACGATTGGGGCATAATTTAAGTACTTCTAAGTTATGGAACAAAGCAAAGCATACTTCATATGAATTGGGATCGACATAGTCGCTACAGAAAAGTAAAGTGAATTTTTAATTTTGTTAAACAAAAAGAAATGGTGCGGGTATTCCATTCAGAATATACATTTTCTTCAGCCCTATCGAACAACAGTGAATAGTTTGCGGTCTACAAGCGGTTAATTTTGGTTAATAAAAGAGTTATTAAGATGCCAATAATCCCCAGGCATCACTAAAGATTCCATATTTTACCATAGAATACGCCTAGCCTTAAAGACCTTCGAATAAGTTGGTACATCTCTTATAAATTAAAATTAAGCCGACTAAGGATATAGTCCAGATAGTATTTGTAAAGAACTTTGTTACTGTAATAACATGTACGGTGTAGTCGCTGTAGTCTAGTAGGTATGTGTTGGCTTATTAGATGAAAGGCCAGGGGTTCGAATCCCCGGTCAGACATCAAAAACGAAATATGAAAAAAATTTCTCTGCAAAACTCTGAGAGCTAAATAAAATTGCCATGAAAAGTTCTCAAAAAAATCTGGTCGTTCGGAGTCGACTTTAAACTGTAGGTCCCGCCACTCATGTATAAAAAAATTAGACACACGACATAGACCAACTGAGCAAGCAAGAGATCTGAAACTTAAAAAAAAACAACTCACTTTCAACTCCATAACAGTATTGCCGCTCTTAGTGTTAGTCTTAACTTTGCCTGTAAAACTTTACTTTGCTTCATGCATGATCTATTGCTCAAATTATTGTCGTAAGTGATTCGCTTTTCATAGCCCGTTTTCATTCGATTTCATTACGTTATCCGTTCATTAAATTTTTTCCCTGGTTAATTCAATTGGAAAATATCTTTAAAAATTTGAATTTAAAAATTTGAATTTACTTGAAATACAATGTATTACGGCCTAGCTTCTCACACCACTTATGTTGTGTGTGTTAATTTTATACATGAGTGGCGGGACCTACAGTTTAAAGTCGACTCCGAACGACAGATTTTTTTGAGAAACTTTTCATGGCAATTTTATTTACTCTCAGAGTTTTTGCCAGAAATCTGCTGAGAGGAAGTCGCCGAAGAAATATTTTTTTCATATTTCGTTTTTGATGTCTGACCGGGGATTCGAACCCTGGCCTTTCATCTAATAAGCCAACACACTACCTACTATATTACGGCGACATGGAAATGAGCGTGTCCGGACATTTAAGTAGACATAATTTGCATTGCTCTGTTATCAGATAATACGATTGTTTGGAATTATTCAAATAAAGCTACGTAAGCTATGAAATCCGGGTTAAAAAGCCTTAAGCAAATAATGAAAAAAGAATCAAGTTTTCATTTTCTAGATGCCACAACATGGTTTCTGTAAGAAGGTAATCGAAATTCTGTCTAAAGGATTATATAGTAATGGACCACTTATAAATCAATGTTGCAGTGAGTACGAATGAATCAAAATCAAATTTCAATACTGTTGACTCACTCATACTCAAAAATTTCATGAGTACTTATGAGTTGCGAAAAAGTGATTCATTGTTGATCTCTGGTCTAGATCAAAACGAAAAATTTTAATTCGGTGCCTGACTCTTAGCAGATGTATGGCAAAAGACTCTGAGAGTAAATAAAATTGTCATGAAAAGTTTCTCAAAAATCTGTCGTTTGGAGACGATTTTAAACTGTATGGTCAGACATCAAAAAACGAATATTGAAAAAATATTTCTTCGGCGGCTTCCTCTCGCAGATTTCTGGCAAAACTCTAAGAGTAAATATATGTGCCATGAAAGATTTCTCAAAATCTGTCGTTCGGATCGACTTTAAACTGTAGGTCCCGCCACTCATGTATAAAATTAACACACACAACATAATGTGTGAGAAGCTAGGCCGTAATCCTGACTGAAGGGTTGTAGTGGCAATTATCTATGTATGCTAAGTAGATTCGAAGCATCCTCCTCCCGTAATTTCTCGATACTCTATTACCTTCATACTTGTATTCTTAATATGCATTCACTCATACTATCATCCATATTCTAAAGTTCTGAAGTACTATAGTCATACTCATACTCATACACTACGCTCATGATGTTTTGATTCTACTCTCCATGACTAACGTTAACAGAATCACAAATAGATACGAATCGTGTACGAAACTAAATACTACCTAGATACACCGACCGCCAACGTGATGTTACTTGCCTCTGTTTGCTGCTCCTGTGTTTTTTGCTTGTGCTGGTCTTTTTTCTTTGTTGTAAATGCAACAATAGAGCACAAGGTTGTAAATATTTAGATGAACGCGTTCGAGTCACCTCCCCCCGAGTGATTTTTCTGAGATTATGAATCTGAAATGAGTAGCACGTATGAAATCCACGACATATTCCGAATGTTATGCGTTCGATGTCAGGTTGTATTCATACCTCATTGCAACCTACTCTAGTAGAGCAAAAAGGCTTTAATTTACTTTTCAAAGCCTCTGTAAATACAGTATGAGTGCCTATATATCCGAAAATTGCACCATGAGTTCTACGTTTGAACTACATATGCTTCCCTGAGGAAACTTACTTACTGTGTAGTCTGGCAATATTGTGTTACATCCATTTCATTAATTTTTAATTGAATGTGATCAGTTATAGCACATCAGTAGGTTGTAGTTGTCGTAGTCTATTTATTAGACGTAAGGTCATGGTTCAAAATCCTTGTATGTCTTGATCAGAGATCTGCAATGAGTATTCAAAAAGATAAGTAGATTCGAAGTTGCCGTAGTCTAGTAGGTAGTGTGTTGGCTTATTAGACGAAAGGCCAGAGTTCGAATCCATCTGGACATTATAGGGTCATTTAAGTTCCAGTTTCTTTTTCAAACAGTGATTTATTTCTAGTAAATAATTTCTTCTGTCTCTGTCTGTTATGGGCAAGTATGCATGTGTGTATGTGTCCGCCTCAAGTAGGGATACAGCTGTGTATGTACAACAACAACAACAACACCAGTGTATATACAGAGAAAAATCAGCAACAGCACCTGCTGCCAATATATGGGCAAGTGTAAAACAACTGCTGTACTGTGTACCTAATGGTGTTTATGTGCACTAGAGTATACAAGGTTTTCTTCTTTTAACCAATACTCACACACACATATATACACCCACTCTTATACTCATGATAATAATATCTCTCACTACGTAGCTAATACATACATACATAGAGACACCTTCAAAGTATCATTATTGTGTAGCATAAGCACAGTAATGACTACGACGGCAATGATAGCAATGATGGCAATGATGATGCTGGTGCTGCTGATGATGATGATGATAAAGATTCTGATGATTTGCTTCAATACATAGATGCACATGCACACACGTTTTCTATATTTTCTCTATTTTTTTATGTACGTATGTATTTGCAGTGTAAGTGTGTGTGTAACGGTTTCTTTATAAAAACCACAAGTAGCAATGAAAGTTTGTTGTTGTTGTTGTTGTTGTTGTTGTATTAAATTTTGTTAACTCATGCTCTCTCTTTTTCTTTTAATCTCTTTCTCTCTCTCTCTCTCTCTCTCTGTCCTCTGTCAATGGATTTTTCTCTTTCTTTAAAGCAACAACAACAACAACAGCCTTATATAGAGAACACAAGACAATGTTACTCGTTACGGCAAACAGTTATTTCTACGAAATTTTCATATTCTTACCTCTCTCTGTATATAATGTTTTATGTTTGTATAAGTTATATATATATACACACACACACATACATATGCACGTGTTTATAAGGTATTCTTACTGGTGTACAGTACATACCTTTAGTATACCTTCTCTCGTTCTTCGTTAAGGTTTTATGGGTGAGTGTTTGAGTGCCTGTGTTCATGTTGTAGCTGTTGTAGTTGTTATTGTATTCGTAATAAAATTGTTAAGGTGTGCTCTGCTTTACACACTCAGGGAAAACTTGGCAACCAACCAAAAGTAACGGAATTTTTTTTTGCTCTCGATTTTATTTTCGTTCATTTTGTTTTTCTGTGTGTTCTGGGTCGTTTTTTTTACTCTCTTTTTAACATTCCTTGTGATTTTGGTTGCAATTGTTGTTGCTGTCGTTGGTTTAAGGAAAGAGGAGAGCACCTCGTTGTTTTTTGTTGTTTTTGTTTTGTTTTTGTTTTTTAGTTTCTCATACGCTTTTACTTTTGCCTATAAAATGTTGAATTCCCGTCGGTATCTTGTTCGTTTTCTACATTTTCTCTTTCTCTCTGTCCCTCTCCCTTTCCCATTTCTCTGTCTTCCTATTATTCCCTATTAAAGTAAGAGTGTATGTGTGTGTATATATTTTCGTTAAATAGTGTTACTTTAGGAGCTTTTTATTGTTTTTTTTTCTGTTCAAGAAATATGGATTTTTCTATTTCACGGCATATCTGCGTGTCTCTGTGAGCCTCTTAATTAAGTTAGTTTTTCTTTTTTGCTTTTCTTTCTTATTTTCTGCATATTTTTTTAATTTGGCTTTACTTGTTGTCTTTAATTTTTCTGTTTCTGTTTCTGTTTCTATTTATGCTTCTCTTTGTTGTTTTATTACGGTTTTGTAGTGTAGACGTGTCACTTAATTGTATACACACACACAGGATAATTAACTCACTTAAGACACATGTTTTATGAAAAATATTACAATTTCGGTTTTTATTGTTTAATAAGCTTTTTTTTTAATAAACTTTAATTGTATAAATCTGAGTAATAAATTTAATTGCCCAATTATGTAACACGTTACAACGTCTTCTTCAAGCCATAACTTCATGTGGACTTGAGCCAATAAGTTCTCTATATTTTCTACTCCCGCAGTTGCACTAAAAGGGTAAATCAGTTACTGTCGGCAGGTGTCTGTCAGTTGGCTCTTGTCAAAACTTTTATGAGCTTGCATCATTGAATTTATGTTGTCCATATGGCAACCAAAATTTAAACTCAACGAAAAGAAATTAGACCGCGTGAAATCGCATGTTATTGGTGGGCCAAAATGTGAACTTCTCCTGCAATAAAGCCAAAAGCGGTCATGTTGTGTAGCTCAACAACTGCAGCCGAAAAAAGTCAGTTATTATACGGCCATAGGTACTTAGAAGTGATGATAACGACCATGTTGTATAGCTCGAGGTTCCATTTTGTTGCAAACACCTAACGTCCAGCTTATAATCATCAATTAGAGCATAAAAAAGTAGGTTATTATACGACCATAGCACTTAGAATTGAAGATATGAGCCATGTTGTGTAGCTGGTGATTTCGTTTTGTTAAAAACATGTAATGTCCAGCCGATAACCATCAATTGCAGTCGAAAAAAATCTTTTGTCATACAGCACTTAGAATTTTGCCTCGTATTAGACGATTGAAGATTGAAAAAAAAATATTTTTCTAGGCGATTTCCCCTCTTAGCGGTCTTCTGGCAAAAACTCTGAGAGTAAATAAAATTGTCATGGAAAGGTTATCAAAAATCTGTTGTTCGGTGTCGATCTTAAACTATAGGTCTTGTCGCTAATGAATAAAAAACACACACCTAACATGGGTGGCGTGAGAAACTAGGTTGTAATCCTAACTAAAATGCTCTTAAGGACCCATTAAGTACATAAGTTGACATCTCTTTGAGGCTTCCTTTGGACTAACTGTAGCAAACTAGAATTAATTTCTGTTCCTTTACAGGCAATTATGTGATCATGATCGTTCTTGACCGACTATGATTTCGTGATAAGCTGGTTTTAGCGTTCGGAAACTCAAGAACTATTTTTCGTTTCCAAAGAAACACGTTCATTTCAATATGATATGATTGCATATATGTATGCATGTGTGTATGTGTCCGCTCCTCAAGTAGGGATACAGCTGTGTATGTACAATAACAACAACAACAATACCAGTGTATATACAGAGAAAAATCAGCATACAGCACCATGTTCCAGTGTCTCAAATTAAAATTAAGGATCTACGATTTATTTAAATTGTTCAAACATCTGGTAAATATTCATAATACCACTTATGTGGCGTGACATACAGTTTAAATCGAATCCGAACGATAGATTTTCGAGAAACTTTTCACGATAATTTTATTTTACGCTCAGCGTTTGTCCCAGAAATCTGCTGAGATAGTCGCTGATGAAATATTTTTTTATATTTTAGTTTTAATGTCTGACCTGTATTTGAACCCGTCTAGTACACTACCTACTAGACTACGGAATTTAATCCAATCTATTCGTACCCTGAAATTTCACCATAACTGTGACTCTCTATTCGTTGCAAGTTGTCTATTACGGCCTCAATTGGTTCTGGTTAATTTAAATCGACTCCAGCCTTGAAAATAGTATTCTAAACGCCATCAGATATTCGTAGCATTGTACTTACCAAAATCCATTATTTAGTCGCAAAAACTGTCTTCATAAAATGAAATTCTCATAGAATTTGATAAGGGCCCACTGGCGCTAATGGCAATCAAATTAGTGTGCTGTTGGTGTTGTTGTTGCTGAGACACGTGTATTATATTATATACTACAACAACAATAACAACAACAACAATAATAAAAAAATTGAGAGCTTTATACAATACCTTACGCATCCACCAATCTTACCTGCACAATAAGAAAAATATAGCATTTACACACACACACATGTACACCCGAACTCAAACTCAACCTCCTACAACAAAATAATTTGCGCCATACAAAATATTCAGTCTCTCTCTCTCTCTCTCTCTCTGTCTCTCATCATTTTACGTCTTTATTTCTTTACTTGTGGCTCTCCAAGAAGAACAAAAAATATTCTTGAGTAGACGTAGTAGTAGTACCAGTCGTAGTCGTAGTCGTAGTGATATACAGTGAGACTGTGTTATTGGTGTTGTCTGCCATAACAGTGAGCTAGTGTGTGTGTGTGTTTGTATATATATGTAATACCTGCTCCTAAAAGGTGTATATAAGGTGTAAATAATACATATTCAACGTATATAATACGGATGTAAAGTGTACATTAGAAAAGTCTTTGTGCCATGGTAGTTGTGAGGCGAGAGGCAAGAGGTGAGACAGAGAGAGAGAGAGAGCGAGAGAGCGAGTGTATGTGGTAAGCAAAGAAGCCGTAACAAATTATTTTATTTGATGAAGCATCTGTTGTAAATAAGAAAAATGTACCGTTCGTTACGTACACGTATAAAAATGTATTTCTATTTCTAAGTGTGTGTGTCTGTGTTTAGATAAGAGAGTGGGGGTTTTATGTACAATTTTCATAGAGGGAACCTATTTTTTTTTCATTTTTTTTGTTTTTTTCTGGTGAATAGTTATTTTATGAAATGTTATGAGAGTGTGTGTGTGTGTGTTCTTTTGTAAAGACCAGAGAATTTTAATTTTCTGTTTGTCACTATAAGATGAGTAAAGTTCGTAACGAAATAACGAGAGCCCTACTTTAAAATTTTGTTAAAAAGTTGTTGTGAAAAACGTAAAATTTATTGAAAGTTCTAATACAGTGCATTGAAAAAATATACTTCCAGCTGTTGCATATCCAAATCTATGTATTGTATATTCATCATATCTTATTTTATTGCGAAAGTAGCCAAATGACTTTCTCTCTTCCTTTTTTGTTGTGCTGTATATATATCCTGTGTCTCTCTGTATTACCACAAAATTAACATTTTTTCAAAAAACCTTTTGTTTGCAAAGAAAATTCTTCTTACAACGAAGAAAACGAGACCATGGAAAATAGATCCCCCCTCACCTTCTCTCTTGCTTCTCGTGTTCCCACCTTCTCTTTCTAATAATGAACTGCGCATGTATCTCTTTGTGTGTGTGTTAGTTATTGTGTGTGCAGTCGCCACTGTGTAAGAATAAACCTATATATATGTTTGGAGATGTCGAGCGTCGTCAACGATGATCAAAAAGATTTGCTCAAAAAGGTTTTAACTGGTGACGAATCAAGGGTGTATGTCTATGACATTGAATCCAAAAACCTCAATACAGTTTCTGTGATCGATTTTTTCGAATGGAAAAAAAAAATCGAAGAGCACACCAAAACACGACAAACCTTTTTATTTGTCAAAAACAAACTGACAATTCAAAATGGTTGATTATGCGAAAATCGAACATACATACATAGCTCATGAAATTTGAAAATAACGGTTATTTTGTTGATCACACCTTGTATCTTAAATGTTTAGTCTTTAAAAAGATTACACAATCCTTTAAGGTATTTGAGTAACCTTTCATTGACATCCTTAAAATCCTTGTAAAATATGGCAACGGTTATCTTCAAGTAAATTCATAATTAAAGTTGACAAAAATCAATGTTCATTTTAAAAATTTCCGTCCATTAAGCCTGTGACACTGACCTCTCTCTTGTGGCAAATTCAAATGAAAAATTTCAGTTTTTTTTTCCTTTCTAACATGCTTAGAAAAGCTTACAAAATTATGCAAATAAACGGGGAATATTTTTCTTAAATTTAAATTGTAAATTAAACTCATGTTGATAAATAATTTCTCTTTTTTTCCATATTTTCTGTGTTTTTTTTTGCTTCCAATTACAGGTCAGTAACCGCAACAAAATGACAAACACAACACAAGTGGTTGAGTGAAGTGAACAAAAAAACAGAATTACAAAGGCAGACTTTGAACATTACAAAACTGTTGCTTTTCCTAAAAACGAAATGAATGAAATGTGTGTGTGTGTGTGTGTGTGTGTTTGTAACAGAAATTACCCCTTATGTTTGTGCATAACATTACACCGAACAATAACATTTACGTGTGCATTGTTATTATAAATAACAGAGGTCTGTTAAATACATTGAACTCAGGGGTGTGGGTACGAGAAATTAGGTTGTAGTCTTTACTAAACCGTTGTAATGATGAATTAAAATGGCAAGTAAGTTATGAAAGTAGCAATAAATTCGAAAATAAAGAAGAGTTTCAGTAATATACGAGGTCTGATCAAAAAGTTATCGTCATTTTCAAACTTCGTGCATACGTATGTTTGATTTTGTGTAAAAAATGAAATTAAATGTCCAGGGACATTTTTAATGTTGAATGTGGCGTTTGGGGGAGTCTACTATGAGCAGGAACACATGTTCGGATTGTGGTATAACCGGTTTAAGGAAGTCGAGAAGATGTCATGGCCGGTTGCTTGTTCCTGGTCACACGAGCACATCAACAACCGTTAAGAACATTGAGCTGTGAAGAAAATGTTTCTGGATAATCATCGAATCACTATTAGAGAGGTTACTGATGATGTTGGCGTATTGTTTCGGCTCATGCCAAGCAGGTTTTACGAATGTTTTTAGGCATTAAACGTGCGGTAGCGTAGATTGTTCCAAATTTGCAAAATTTTGAGAAAAAACAAAATGTCACATGGACATCGGCTTGGGGACGATCTGAGAATAAAATGAAATTGCCATGAAACTTTTCTAAAAAAAAATCTATCGTTCGGAGTCGATTTTAAACTGTAGATCCCGCCACTCATGTAGACAATTAACACACACAACATAAGTGGCTGGAGAAACTAGGTCGTATTCCTGTCTAAAGGGTTGTAATGACCAATTATGTATGTACGGATAGGCTGCTGTATTTTCCAACGAGAGTTCATGACTACTTCGAAAGAAGTGCAATGCTTGTTTAGGGCAGCGTTTTTCTTAAAAAACTCTTGATTTACTTGAACGCCTAGACTGCGAATAAGTCCCCAACGAATGTAGTTTAAATGTCCGCTCTTATCCACGTATACAAAGGACTTTTCAGGGAAATTTCCGATTATTCCAATTATTCAATGATAACTCTTAAATGGACTTCCAGACATAGGGATATCATTTGAAATTTCGTTGCCGGTGAACTGACCAGAGTCGGTATGTTACAGGGTATAGGAACTGTAAATACCTCAGTTTTATTATCCACCCTTTTTACACGGAGTCTCCATGTCGTTGACAGCAAGAGGAGAGTACGTGCAATATTGTTAAACTCGACTGGACCTAAACGACTATCACGGTTGTAATGTTGGTACGTATGCCAGCCGAAAAACTTGGTTTTCTGGCAAATGAATTCTACAGATAATGTGAGTCTGGGGAGAAGGAAGATACTATCTTTCACATCATGTATCAGGGACCTGCTTTTGTCATAAAAAAGACGGAAGTTTTTTGACCTCTCACTTTCTGACCTCCTTGACCGCGCTCTCGGATATAAAGATTGTTGCAATAGCAAGATTTATTAGGCATTCAGATTGGTTCAGGTCTCTAAGGAATATTTGATCCCAGGTTTGAACAGTGATTGTCATTTCACAATGGCTCTTAATGTTGGCCACTTTCTTCAGGGACAGCTTGCTAGCTTAACTAACCTAACTAATCTAAGGCTTTAAGGTCTCATTCATGATGATAGAAAATGCAACGTTTATTGAGCAACGAAAGTCTGCTGTTGAATTGCCATATTCTGATCCTCTTTCAAATATTTTCGAAGAGAAGCGATATTTTCAGTTCAACAGCTAGGCCACTATTGTTTTAATAGCATGTATTGAGTCTGTTTTGTTGCAATTCTGTTGAGTTCATAAATATATGATACCACGATGGGTCAAAGAGCCACAACAAATTCCTTTTTTTTTTAATTGCTTTGTCCTTTTCTTTCCTTTTTTATTTTTAATATAAAAGCGTGGGCTTTTACAACATAGTGTCGTAGTCATTGTAGTCTAGTAGGTAGAAGTGAGATCACGGTTCAAAACCCAGCTCAGACATCTCAAGCTAAAACGAAATATGAAAGAAAATATATTTTTTCCGGCGGCTTCTTGGCAATCTTCTTCCAAAAAAACTCTGAGAATAAATAAAATTGCTATGAGAAGTAGGGTCGATAAAACTTTCTGGATAAAACACTTGATTTTAGAATTCCAACAAGAAAACTTGTCGTCTAAAAGTCCGGGGGTTCCCAATAGTATTCTTGAGGTTTATAATCACGATTAACGGTAGTCGCCGTAGTCTAGTACGTAGTGTGTTGACTTATTAGACGAAAGCCCAGGGTTCGTTGCCCCGGTCAGACATCAAAAACGAAATATGAAAAAAAAAATATTTCTTAGGCGACTTCTCTCAACAGACTTCTGGCAAAAACCAGTATAGTAACCCTAGTCTAGTTGGTGGTGCGTTCACTTATTAGTCGAAAGACTACGTTTCAAACCGCAGGTCAGACATCTCCAACAAAGCGACAAATGAAAAAATTTTTCTTCGACGACTGCCTCTCAGCAGATTTCTGGCAAGAATTCTGAGATTAAAATGAAATTGCCATGAAAAACTTCTCAAAACTCTCTATCATCCGGAGTCAACTTTAAACTGTAGATCCCGCCACTCATGTAGAAAATTAACACACACAACATAAGTAGTGTGAGAAGCCCGGTTTCGTAATTCCAACTCAGGGTTTATCTGGATACTCTGATAGATGGCTTAGAGATCTCTTCTTAGTGTAGTTTTCCAATAAAAATTACTCCATGGGCTCCAAATACTGCATTCTGGAACCGAAAACTCTTGTACCTGTTCCAACATACGTTCTGAACCCATTCGTTACCACAAAATAGTCCCTCTTTTTAAAGAATATGTAGCTTCCAGAGTATTCCAGTCATTTTCGTCAGTTTTGTTGGAAAGCATTTCTCAAAATTTTAGAGTCCATTGGCTCTGTCCAGTTAAGGAGGGAAATGTCAGCCAATCGGCATTGTCCTTAGGTCACAAAGTCCCCTAATAAATTCCATATTAAGCTTGTATTCCATCATCTTAATCTTGTGCGCCATAGCTTTGGTTTCCACTACCTTTGTAGTAGACTTAAATCTAAGAGAGCCTCTACTGCCGTTATAGGACAGATTCTCATAGTTCCTGTTATGCTATCACACGATAGTCTCTGTGTATCTTGCTCAAATCCATTTGGACTGTTTTCAGATACGTTTTATATGTCCAGGCAATGGCTCTATAGGTCTGTATAAGTATAGGTTAGGTTAGCGGGTAGCTTGCTGTACACAGGCAAGTTAACTCGGTAGCCATATGGCTCGTTGTGTTACCCAGTGCAAGGAAAGTCCCCTTATCACGATCCATTAGTGGGGGGTTTGAGCCTATCCGAGCTTCAGATGAAATCGTACTTTAGTGGTACGTTCGCCACCATGCCCTGATCTTCAAACATATTGTTACCCAAAAACCGATTACGTCTGTCCTTAAGTACAGGGCACTCGCAGAACAGGTGTTGCACCAATTCCATTCCTCAATATTATAGCAGCTTCTGCAGTAATCCTGATGCATCAGACCAAGATAGCCAACTAAATTGCCAGCAGCGCCGTGTCCCGCTAGAATTCCTATTAAAGTGCGAACCGTTCTCTTGCCCAGTATTGATATACATTCAGTACGGAATAGTTGGGTTGCATCCCTAGAAGTATGTCTCTTAAGGGGTAATTTCTAGGATTTCCATTGTATGGATTTCTATTGCATATACGAACAGCCTCCACAGCACTAAGACATCGGGAATAATTAATTTAATGCCCTACTTCCGAAGTTTATCCATTGTTCCTTTACAGGACGTCTTATCATACTTCCTAAAGCCTTGGCCAAACGCCTGAAAGAAACCGAGAAGTATTTTACACCAAAGTGTGCAGTTTTCTCGTCTGCTTGTTAATGGTCAGAGGGTTATTACATGTTGGCCATGATAGTATTGTCTGACAGACACAGGTCATTATTGAATAGATTTGTAAAAGGTTTTTGTCTGAACTACAGAGTTTATTGGGTTTTGAATAAAATTTCAGCGGAAAATAGATTTTATTACGGGAGCCGAAATAGGTTTTATCACACACATACATACATAATTGGCCATTACAACCCTTCAGTCAGGATTACGGCCTAGCTTCACACACCACTTATGTTGTGTGTGTTAATTTTATTCATGAGTGGCGGGACCTACAGTTTTAAAGTCGACTCCGAATGTCAGGTTTTATCACAGAACACATAATACTTGAGACTACAAGGCTCATATTATTAATTTTTTTTTGCTGCTGCCCTTTTGTGCTACAACCTAGGGCCATAATTGCAACTTTTCTTTGGTCAAAAAGAATTTTTTTATTCAAATTTATTTGCTTGAAAGGAAAAAATAAAGTGTGTGTGTTAAAAGCGTAAATGATGTAAAAATAATTCAAGTTTAACCATAAAAATGTTAATTTTGTTGTTGTTGTTGTTTCTTTTGTTTGTTTGTAGTAGCCTAAGCAATGTAATGGTCCTCCTCCTATTTTGTTGCCGTTTTCTTTTTCTCCTTTCCAGTCACTTATTCCTTGTGTTTAAGGATCATATTTTAATCATTAAAAAAGTTTTTCGAATTTTTTTTTTCTCTTCTCTCTTCATTCTTCATCATTTCTGGCTGACACCTTTTGTTCACTTGTTTTCTTCTGTTTTTTTCTGCTTTTTTTCTTCTTTTTTTTTTATTTTTTCTTTTGGCCACATTTTGATGTATGAGTCATGTTTTTCGTTTACCTCATGCTTTTTAACTGGACATGGCGTTGCACTTGTTTTTTTTTACTTTTTTCTGTTCAACTGGCCTGCTATAGCCACTAAAAAGTTTTTTAATGTTTTTCCTTCAAGTTTCTTTGTTTTTTTTTGTTGTTTTTTGCTCGTTACCTTTTGGTTATTTTTTGTTTTTCTTTGATTTAATCTTTAATAATATTTTGTTTTCATTTTTTCTTATGCTGATTTTCGTTCTTTCTTTTCATTTTTAATTTCTCACTTAACGGAAGTGGTTGAATTTATTCATTTGGAAATTGTTCTCCTCTCCTCTCCTTTCTTTTTTCTTTCTTGTTCGGCTTGAAGTAATTTTTCATAAACATCTTATGACAGCTTTGTCTCACTTAGCCAGGAGAATAAATGGTTTAAACAGAATTAAGAGACGGCCTTTAGAGGTATCCCTTTACCTTCAAACGGATGGGATATTGCATGGTTGAGTAAAGCGTAGGTTTAATTAATAAATTACGTTGAAAGGAAAACAAAGGTTTACAGATTAAAATGGATTTCCAATTAAATCTCTTAAGAATATAAAAATTAATTTGAAAAACAATTTTTTAAATTTCAGAATTCGTCATTACACAGGCCTTTAGCCAGGATTACAACCTTCCTTCTTACACCTAACCTAAGTTGTGTGTGTTAAGTTCATGCATGAGTGGTGGAAGCTACAGTTGAACTTCGATTTCGAAAGACAAATTTTTGAGAAACTTTTCCTAGCAATTTTTGCCATGAGAAGATATCGAGGTATCTGAGGCAGTTGTTGAACCATGGGTCCTCGAATGTATACTCTTTATATATATTAAGTCGGACGACCTTCACAATTTCTAGAAATTTTTCTTTTCACAAAGAAAAAGCAAGAATTCCTTCTTTCTGTAGGCTTTGAGCCTTTTTTCCATTATTCATCTGGCTGGACATATCCTTTATCAGGAGGATATCACTGTTGTAATACGGTCGGTGTCATTGCAATCCCTTCCCAGCTATTCATATGCACCCAGATGTTTCCTCCTGGAATGCAGCAATGCCCCACAAGTTGCAAGAATGTTACCAACGATTCATTCTCATCGTCACGAGCTCTACAAGTTAGGCTGGAGACAAATCACATACCCCGAGTATTACAGCAGTTTTAATCACCTTTTTCATTCGGAGTGGCAAGTGTTGTGGATATTTTTGATTCAAATTTAATGTTTTAAAGCGATAAATAGGCTTTGAACTTAAAAATTATTTGAAATTTTTGATATCGCGCAAGAGAGAGGCCGATGAAATTTCACACACCGCGATAATTGACGGCAGATTTTGCTACAAAACACTTGTTACGGAAATCTTAACAACAACAACAACAGAGTATCTTAAACTTAAGAACTTTTGAAAACAAAATTTTCACACTCACTTCCGTTGCGTATTTGTGCAAAAACAACAGGAACATGCCTGCAAAGAAAAAAATGAAGAAAACTATTTAAAGCCTTAGAAAATCGAACTATGAATAGACCTGAGACGATGGTTTACAATTCTGTAAATTAAGATGTTTTGTAATCTACAAACTTCATTAAAAGCTTTATAATCCTAGCATTAACTAAGTCTAGCTTTTGTATTATTAAATGGCGGCAGCAATTTATGATAATGGTAATGACTTAAAATATCCCACTATAATTGGGTCGCTCAATTTATATTGATTTCATACGCATTGATGTTCATTTGTTATCCAGTTGTCTTGGATCTTGAATTACATACTAGAGAAGGACTTTAACAAAAGACAGACATCATGATCATCATATCGATAACGATATCTAAGCAGTCAAGATAGTTTAATGAAAAACCAGGATCTTATGCTCCTTCCTGACTGCACGTTACCAGTACCCGCATGGGTTCTTAATTTTATAACAAAAGTATTGCCAAGGTTCTATTATGACATTGGTCTACTCCTCCAACAGCGCATTATTCAAGTACAATAAGGTCAGTTGAAATGCATCTTGTTTTTTAAACTCTACGGTTATTGTATTTCAGTATCCAGTTCTTGCAGTTACCGTAGTCTAGTAGGCTTGTTAGACGACAATCCGAGATTCAAGCCCCAGCTTAGACATGTTGAACAAAACGAAATGCGAAAATATTTGACATCCTCTCAGTAACCACTGCAAGTACATTAATTTGCAATGAAAAGGTTTTCAAAAAATTTTTCGTTTGGAGTCCCGCCACTCATGGATAAAATAACCACACACAACATGGGTGATGTGAGAAGCTAGGTGGTAAACCTGACTAAAAGGCTGTAAGTGCCAATTAAATAAGTTTGCAATCAAAAAGCCATTAGACATCTGGAAAGCATATACAACTCATTGAAGATTGTTCTAGTGTGTCAGGTGTCTGGCAATGAGACAGGAGGAGGAGGAGATTCTACATACATTCATACATAGTGGGACATTACAACTTTTTAGTTAGGATTACGACCTAGTTTCATACACCATGAGGTACACATTAAGTGCATTAGGTTTTTGCCAGAAATCTGCTGTGAGGAAATCGCCGAAGAAATATTGTTCTCGGATATCGTTTTGTTGGAGATGTCTGATCTGGGGTTTGAACCGAAGTCTCACATCTAATAATCCAACATATGTAAACAAAATAAAAGAAATTCCATTAAATTCTCTTGAATTTTTCATTCATAATTGATGATTTTTCTTTCCTTTTTTTTGGAAGTACGTAATGAAAATAAATGGCCAAAAATGACCATA
>QOCX01000249.1:139076-241576 GCA_005959815.1 Sarcophaga bullata
CATTGTCACACATACTCGTATGTACACATACAAATTACAATTTATGACGATTTACTTTAACTAAAAATGAAGAGGAAATATGATACTTTCTTTCCTTTGCACTATTGCCCTTGCTTCTTTACTCTTTCGTAGTTACGTTAGAATAGTAGGATTTAAAGGAAGAAAGAAACTAAAAATAGAAAAAATAGAGAAAGACATGCACACACATACTTGTACATTCCCCCCTAAAAGTATGCTTTAGTTATAGTTAAATTACATTAAAGTTTTACCTCTGCTTTCTACACTCACACTCATTCTCTCTCTCGCTCTTTCTCTTGTATTCACTTGCTTTACCACTTGTTTAGGGGGGAACAAATGAATTTTCTTTGCAATCTTGCTTTGTTTTTTTTTTTTTTTGTTGTTATTCTTTTCGATTTGCCATAGATTTTCTTAAGTTGACGTAAATTACTTCCATTACATTAACACGCTTTTATTTTTAGTTATTTCTCCTTGCGCTTAGTTTCTTTGTTCCCCCTGTTTCTTGTTACCATTTACAAGCGTTATTCCTTGCGTATAAGAATTTATGAATGCATAGCTTGTTATGGCTGTTTGCTATTTTTATCAGCAGCGTTATTTAACGTTTAATGTATTTGGAAGCCTTCCTTGTCTTAGAAGCACACACATGTCTCTCCAGGTTTTCGGGTAATGTTGGTAAAAACCGTAAGTAACTGATACCATTACAGAGGGGGATGGGGGGGGTACAGAGTACAAGGTTAACTAGCGTTTAAAAGGTTGCTTAAGAAAATCTTAGTTTCCTATGTGATTATATGTGTTCATCATATACAATATATTGGGTGGAGGTAAAAGTAATTTCTTTTAGTTTAACAAGATAAACTGATTTAAAAGCCATTGTGTGGCTTTATGTTCTGCTCAATTCAGTAAGTAAGCAAGTAATGGCAGGAGTACAATGGAGGCAGTCATTGCAGATTCAACGAACGTTGTGATGACGGGTTTATTGAATAGACAACTTAAATAATAACTTCCACGAAATAACTTTTACTCTCCCATCCAATATAATTTCCTAACGATAGCAATTTATGTACGGTGTTTTATGCAGGGGACGTAAGTGACAATCTTATTATTTTTATTTGAAAGAGCTGTGGCATTGGGAGTACATTAGGAAAAATAGGGTTTCGAGCTTTAATTTGGCAATCTTGAAGCACAAAATTTCTTGAACCCTTTGTAACCCTATTTCCAGGATGTTTGTTTAAAATAACAGCAACTGGCAATACCCTGTATACGTATACGTATGTGTTCTAATCGTTAAAGGTAATAGAAGTAGCAAAAAAAAAAAACAAGCTGAAGCAACATAATAAAGAAAATTGCTTATCATAAGAAAATTTTCCCACAGCTAAACACAATAACAACAACAACAACAACAACAAAACGATAATAAAATACAAGAGAAAAAAACACGGTTACACAAAGTTATTGAGTGGAAAATATAATGATTTCTACCAACACATTCGCTTCTTTTTTCTGCCAAATGAAATGAAATTTTTGAAATACAAGTGCTTGGCAAACAAACTCAACGACATACGACGAAGGTGTTGTAAATATTTTTCAAGCAATTTTAACAATTTTTTTTCCTTTCTTTCTTGTTTTTTTTTTTTGTTAAAGTAAGTAAATAAAGAAAGATATGGGAAAGAAGGAAGAGAAAATTAAGAAAAGTACGATTAAATATGGCAGGAAAACTGCCATAATTCCTGCCAAATGAAGTAAACAACTGGGCAATCATAAGAAAGTCGTTTAGGGGAACACATTCTCTCATATGGCTTGATATATACAGGGTTTTTAAAGTTCAAGTTTCTCTTTCTATTTGGTGAGATGAGTAAAAATCCTTTTATGATTTATGGCCAACAACAAGAAATGCTAACAACTAAATGAACAAAAAAAAACTCGCACAACAAAACAAAAAACAAGAGAAACACGTTAAAAGAAGACTTAAGGCCTGTTAGCACTAGTATTACCTCAACTCTAGTAAAAAAAAGATTGTAAAAAAAGTACAACAAACAACAACAAGAACAAATAACAATACATATACGATTTGTGACTTATGACTTTGCCACGTAACAAAACCAAAAACAATACACACACACACACATACAATGTTGAAAACAATCTGAGAAAAAAATTCTCTTTTTTCTACAATTCGGTGGTGTATGTGGCATGTGGAAATCATAACGAAATCACGCAACAGGATATTGAAATATAACACACAGATGTTGTGGCCTTAGCAACTCACATGTCTATACATACATAGACCCCTACACTTGCATCGTGTATGTTGGTGTGGAACATACATACGTGAAATGAAAGTATGTTGCAGGAAAAAGCCTTAAAAAAAAGTTCCAACAAAATCATAAAAGTTTTTATACTCTCAGCACACAGACACACTACAGTGTTTAGAATAAAAAAAACCGAAAGAAAGAAAAAATTAAAACACGCCGAACTTTAAAGGACCCTGGAGTAGAGAAAATGAAATGAAAGTTGCATTCCATGTTCCTTACGACTCTATACTGGCTTGGTATTAAAAATGTCAGACGTGTTACGACATGCCAAAATGCTGCATAAAAGTAACACCTTCACACATGATTTATTTTCGTTAAATCAACCTCAGAAGCAAAACAAAAAAAAAAAATGGTGAGAATAACGAAATAACTGTGTGTGTGAGTATAATAACAACAGGAAGCAACTGTTTTGCCTTCAGGACATATGCGTTGCGGTAAAATGCAACAAGACAAACAAAACAAAATAAAAACTCCCGATAACCGTTACCCTGACATGATTACAGAATTACATACGCATACACCAACACTATTGAAACTGAAAAAAAAGAAAAAAACGGAATCAAACGAAAATATTTATTTTCAATAGAAACGACAGAGAAAAAATTTGCTCTTTGCGTTGGAAGAAAAAAATGTTTGAAAGTGGCTTTTAAAGCAAGAAAAAATTCGAAAAACACAAGACATTGATCCAGTGTGGCACGTATAGACAGTCTGCTTAGTATATAACCGTGAGCTCAATGTCTGTTTGGCTTAATACGCCATCAGAGTACAGCGGTGTTGATATAGATGAAGACGATGATGATGATGATGTTGTTATGCCAGTGCACGAACCATATTTTGTGGTACCCTGAAGGCCAATTGAAGCATATGCTGCATGCCTTGTCTGTCTAACAGAATAGAAAGTTAAAAGCAATAACAATGCCAAGACAATTTTCATTTGGTTACGAGTTTGGAAATGTTTTTAAACGAAGTTTCTTTGGTTCTTTAAGGTATTGAATTACTTTTATTTTTTTTTATATGTGGGGCCCTTCAATCAGGCCTCTATAGCCTCTATTCCACATTGCATTGTGTGGAACCTTCAATCAGATGATGACTCCTATTCCAACATTGTATTGTGTTGGAAATTAGAAAATATGTTGACTGGACCACGATGACTTGTTATGCCAGTTAGCTGATGTGAGCCTATTAATTCCATTAGTTTAAGGTCCTTTTATAGGACCTTGGAATTTGATAAAATTCATTTGGAAGATGAAAAAGTAAACAAGACATTGGGCTCATTTGCCAATAGGGTAAACAAGAATAAGTCTCAACTTCTAAAGGATTTGCCTTGCAGGATTGCAGGAATATGTAAGACGAGCATTAGAATAGGAAGTTGAGAACCTCAAAAATTCGTTATTTTAAATCGAGAGAAGTTAGTTATCAACAGTAAAACTCCATTTAAAGGTAACTGTTTGCATACTCTTTCAAGATGTCGGCGTAATCTCGTGGCTAGTGTGTTGGCTTACTGGATATGAGGCCACGGTGTAAACCCTAGCTTAGGTTGGTCCAATGAAATGAAATACAAAAAAATATTTCTTCGGCGACTTCCTCTCAGCAGATTTCTGGCAAAACCTCAAAATTGTCATGACAAGTTTCGCAAAAATCTGACGTTCGGAGTCGACTTTAAAATGTGAGTTGAGCCATCCATTTATAAAATTAACAAACACAACATAAGTGGTGTGAGAAGCTAGTCTGTGATCCTAACTGAATGGTTGTAATGACCAATTATGTATGTATGTATGTATGTTGGATATTTATCTCTTTCAGAAGGTTCCTTTCTACCCTTAAGTATTTAAATGTCAAAAGAGATTTCATAATCAAATTTGTTTTAAACAATTAAACAAAATCTGTAGCAGCTTAAGGCAACATTTCCAAATAAGTAGGCAATAACGCATACATTACAGGCTTACATATTCAAGATAAATCAATAATTTTCAATCAATAAAGTAGAGAAAGCATATTGAAAGCATTTTTGAAAGTGTTTGATAACAACTTGATAAATCAACAATTTTTGCACATTTCTTGCGTCCTCCTTTGAACGTTGTTGTTTTATGAAACATTAAACAATTTTGCAATTTTTCTGTTTAGGAAAATTGTTTTTCATATCACAATACAGCTCCTTAAAGGAGAGAGAGAGAGAGAGCTGTTTTTTTTTTTTTTTTTTTTTTTGTTTTTTTTTTATTATGATAAAAATATTATTAAGTTATTGGAAGTTACCAATTAAGGAGAGTGCCCGAAGAAATTTGAATTTTTTTTATAAATTTTTTTTGTTTCAATTTTAAAAACTGTTAATGAAACAATTTTAAAATAAAAATAACGGTAACGGTAATTTATTAGTGCATTTTTTTTAATGTACACATTCTTTTGACGCACACTGTACATACACAACCCTTTTTTCTTTGCTTTTGTTGGCCATTTGATGAATAATAAATAAAAAAAAAACGTTTAAAATTAAAAGTGAATAGAAAAGCCAATGAAAAATGATGGATTTCTAGTGCTTTAGAACCGTGAAAGTAACACCAACGTTACGTGAGATGCGAGTGAAAAGCAACACAGAAAGAAAAAAAAAGCGTAAAACATCAGCAATTAGCGAAAGAATTTTTGACGGACAAACACTTAATCATTATCATATTCCATGGCATAGATTCTCCACTTAGAGGAGGAAGGATGGTGTAAAGGAAGATGAAATGAAATACAAGATGAATACATACAATTACAGGATTTTTGACAAGGTTTTCTTTTCCTCTCTCTCTCTCTCTCTCTCTCTCTCTCTCAGTGATGGACAAAAAGGTATAAAAAACCATTTTAAACAGGATGTTGTAAGGCGAACATTTTTAAGAAAAAAAGTGAAGAAAAAAACGCTTAAAATACGGCGTTTAGTGTTTAGAATATTTCTTGTTGGTTCCTTTGGTAGAAGTAGATTTAAAACTCTGGAGGTCATCAATAATGTTTGTAAAACATTTTCACTTTTTTTTTTGCTTTTCTTCTCTTCTTTTTTCATTATAAACTTGAAACGGTAATTTCAGCTTGACAAGACTTGAAATATGAGCTGCTTAAATTGATAACGAAAAAAGAAAGAGAGAGAGAGAGAGAGAGAGGGAGAGGGAGAGAGAGAATAGAAAATTAAAGCATTTTACATTGTAATACTTAATTTATGATGTTTTTTTCTCTGTTCTCTGTACTCTGTTCTTCTTTCTTTACTTTTTAAAATTATAAAATTTAAGTTTTTCAATTTTTCTTTGATGAAAAACTTTGAGAATTTTTTTCCATGCTTTTTACCATTTTTAAGTGACAACGTCTGACCTTTTGTGTTACTTTTCATTTTCCATTTTCTCATACTAAATTTTTTTCTTTTCTTTTTTTTTGTAGAGGAAAGAGAAGGAATTTCATATTCTTATAGATTTTTTAGAGATAAATTTTAAAATAAATTGACGAACATTAGTGGCTACTACTACTAATTCATATCCTTAAAATTAGAATTTTCAAAATACTCTTCAACACTATTTTCCTACCTTCCCGTTCTCTTCAACTATCAATTGTAATTATTTTATTGAACATGACGGTATCATTACACACATCAATATATCATTACTTCGTTTCTAACGCATTCACTGCCAAGATCATTTTCATTAAGCTAACATCAGGATCCAACATAAATTTAGGCATATTATATCCCATAGTTTGGTTTACTTATATAAAATTTCATTTGGTTTATGCCACATACAAGATAACTCGTACCTTACTGTATAATAATACCTTAAAATTAAACAATAAAGTTAATTCAATAAGCCATTATCGAAATTATGTTCGTTATCTTTTCAAAACTCTTGCTACGAGATAACTCGTAGTTGGCCTGTTCAGTAAGGTTAGCTACAACGAGATAACTCGTATTTGATAGTGAACGCGTAAATAACATTTCCATGAAAAGCTTCTTATAAATCTGTCATTCGGAAGTCGACTATAAATTGTAGGCCCTACCACTTATGGGTAAAATTGGCACACTCAACATGAATCATATGCAAAGCTAGGTTGTAATCCTTGCTAAAGGCCTGTAATGCACAATTAGGTAAGTAAAGCACTAGGATGGTTATTATTATTATTTTAATACCTCAAAATTAAATAATAAAGTTAATTCAATAAGCCATTATTGAAATTATGCTCAATATAATTGCAAAATTCTTGCTACGACTTAACTCGTAGTTCGTCTGTTGAGTAAGGTTTAAAACAACGAGATAACTCGTACGTTATTGTACAATAATACCTTAAAATTAAATAATGAAGCTAATTCAAGAAGCCATATCTAAATTAAGTTCAATATAATCACAAAATTCTTGCTAAGAGTTATCTCGTAGTAGCAAACCTTACTCAACAGGCCAACTACGAGATAACTCGTATTTGACAGTGAATGCGCTAATGCATGGGACACACCCATGAATAAAATTTCCATGGAAAGCTTCTTAAAAATCTGTCATTCGGCGTCGACTTTAAACTGTAGGTCCTACCCACTCATGGATAAAATTGTCACATTCAACATGAATCATATAAGAAGCTAGGTTGTAATCCTGGCTAAAGGCTTATAATGACCAAGTAGGTAAGCAAGTAAAACACTACGATGTTTATTAGTTATAGTAGAAGACATGTTTTTCATACATACATAATTGGCCATTATAACCCTTCAGTCAGGATTACGGCTTATCTTCTCTTACCACTTATGTTGTGTGTGTTAATTTTGTACATGAGTGGAGGGACCTACAGTTTAAAGTCAACTCCGAATGACAGATTTTTTGAGAAACTTTTCATGGCAATTTTATTTACTCTTTGAGGTTGCGCCAAAAATCTGCTGAGGGGAAGCCGCCGAAGAAATATTTTCTTTATATTTCGTTTTTGATGTCTGACTGGGGATTCGAACCGTGGCCTTTCGTCTAATAAGCCAACACACTACCTACTAGACTACGGCGACTTCAAGTCTTACCGCTCATAGATAAAATTGGCACACTCAACATGAATCATTATGAGAAGCTAGGTTGTAATCCTGACTAAAGGCTTGTAATGACGAATTAGGTGAGTAAGTAAATTTACTTATTTAAGCTAGGCTTAAGACAGAAGAAGATATGTTTTGTATGTCATGTCCGCCAAATAAATATGGAATGATCACTCTAGTAGTTGTAATGATACTGAAGAGGAGTACAGAGTTAGCACTTGCTGAGTAGTTGATCGACCCTTCTGAACTAAGAACTAAGTCAACCGCCGCCGTATTACATTTGATGCTGTTTAATACTCCGCATGCCATTGTCCAAGGAATCCAAATGTCTCATACGGTATGAGAAACAAAATATGCCTATCATAAGACAGTATGTATATACACATGTACGTACGTATAAATTTACTTTAAAATTTATTTAAACATCAGAGAAACTATCTCGTAAGTTACATATACTCGTACTTACGTGCTTTGTAAATATTTCTCTTTCGTATCTCTTTCCTGACGAAAGAGTAAAAAGTAAACGAAAAATAGACAAAAAAATCACGTCATGTAAAGTTTTATATTTTTCTACTTTCAACTTACAACAAGTGTATGCATATTTTCTTTACAACAACAATAAAAACCCTTTCAGAAAAAAGAAGAGAGTACAAGATAGTATAACAAGAGGGCACCCCATATTATTTCATGTTCTGCAGAAGGAAAGAAGTAAAACCTTCAGAATAAAGAGCGACGTTACCCAAAGAAGAATGTGCCTTCAACACTTTCTTGACGAAAGAAAGAAAAACTGAACAATGAAAGTAACGAAACAGAAAGAAGAAACAGAAACAACAACAAAAAACCTTGTCATACAAACAGAGCGATGGAGAAAAGAAAACTTTAACTTGTCAAGAGTTTTTAAAAATATTTTTTATTTCCAGCTTTTCTAGCGCGTATGAATAATATGTGTTACTTCTTGTTGAATTTGATTTCTTTTTTTGGAGATATTTTTTTCTTGTATTTGAAATTTAAATAAAAATTAACTGAGAGACCGATGGGCTTCGGGCTTCAAAAGTTTGAAAAATTATCTCGAACTTTGAAAAATTTTTGTTCATAATGATGCCACATATTTACTGGAAAATACATTAAATTCCAGGCCAGACACAAAAAATAATTTTTCGGCGACTTCCTCTCTGAGTCTTCTGTCAAATTCCCATCAGAAGTTTCTCAAAAATCTATTGAAGTCGACTTAAACAATAGGTTCAGCCACTTATGGACAAAAACATACATAAGTGGTGTGAGAAGATAGGTTGTAATCCTAACTAGAGGATTGTAACGATCAATTAAGTGACTTAAGTAAGCTACATGGTCGTGCTCTTGTGGATTTCTTCTGCTGATTGTCTCAATTGTGTTCAGATTGCAGCCCCAATACAATTAGATTCTAACGGTTAAGGTTTGATACCTCAAGTATTCGGTGTTCAATCACATATTGTTCGAGCATCGAACACAACGTGTTTTATAGTATTAAGTCAACCTGAAGCATTGCCTTCATTCTTAGGAAAGAATTTGAACAATTTGTTGTTTTATTGCAATAGTCATTAAGAAGTTCTGGTATACAATGGTCTTTTGAGGGTTAATAATGGTTTCACAAATTCAAATCTTATGAGAACATCTGCCCTACAAGATTTAGATGCCAGTTAGACTATAACCATTCTTATGGATTCTCTGTTATTAGGTGCACCATCCATCATTTATTTTAATTGTTAAAGTTCCGTACTATTTTCGGTAAATACCGTGATGACCGTCTCTTGAGGTCCCTTTTACTATCATGGTCTTATGACAGCATCATGAAACATTCTGTACGATGAAGCATATTCCCTACCTAAGGAAGAAATGTGCATCACAAAAGTATATATGATCTTTCTTTTTAACTACACGATCCCTATTTCATGAGGTAGTATGAGGTAGGTCCTATTGTGATAATCGTTTACCCTTTCCAGAGTACATTTCTTAAGCAATAAGCTTTGATAAAAGTTTATATTGCTTTTCCGTTTTAAACACTCTGAATACACTGGATTCCAACAAAATGCCAATTGATGACTAGTAGAGTGAGCCTTACATAAACCGTTTTTCATATGTTCTACTGATTATTCTGTTAGACAAGGTAGTTAAGCTTATTAGGCAGATAGCAAGACTCTTGCTGGTTTATGATTGACACGAAAATCATATAGGACTAGAGCAAATAGGGTTATCCTTTTCTGGATTCCAGTTCATGTAGGGATTCATGGTATTGGCAAAGCAAATAAGCATACAAAGAGATAAGTTGCCATGGATAAAGACGGCGACTGTTGCCAACCTAGATGGGTTTGTGGCATTCCAAACTTTTATCGGGTATTTACAACGAGAATAAATTTGTGTCGGACTATACAGAAATGGCACGATAATAGCAACCAGCACTGTGGACTCAAAGAACACTTGATGTGAATATGGAATCAGAGTACAAGGATATAGGAATGCCTAGAGAATAACAGTTAGCACTGTGGGTTCAAAGAATACTTGATTGAAATATGGTTCCAAGCAACATTTCGAAGTATTCCCGACAGATCCTAATTAGACGACAAAGTCGGATGAGGAACCTTTTTGAAACTGTTCTGAATACGATTCGTAGATTGTCTTTTAGACTGTCCCACTACTGTAGTATTACTCAGGCTGAAATAATGTCTATGAAATAATGTCGCTGTGCGTATCCAGTGTCAGAATATGCCGCGTACAAAATATACCAGGTACACAGATTATGCCGCGTATACAGAATATGCCGTCTACGGAAACTGAGTGTCCATGAATAACCGGTTACCACTGTGCATATGTAGTATCACGGTACCCAAGTTTGTCTAAGAAAACTGAGTTTCTCTGAATAACAGGCTGCTACTGTGTGTATCCGGTATCAGAGTATAGCGAGTACACAACTTTGTCCAGGAAAACTGAATGTATCTGAATAACCGGTTCCTACTGTCCGTATTCCGTATCAGAGTACGCAACTTTGTCTAAGAAAACTGAGAGTCTAAGAATAACCGGTTACCACTGTGCTCAACCTGTATCAGAGTATAGCGAGTACACAACTTCGTCCGGAAAAACTGAGTGCCTTTGAATAACCGATTGCCACTGTGCTTATCTAGTATCAGAGTATACCGAGTACACACGAACAAGAAAACTGAGTGTCGCCGAATAATCGGCTACCATTGTGCGTATCCCGTATTTGAGTGCCTCTGAATAGTATATCGAGTACGTAGCAACTAAAATTGTTCAGAAAATATGTCTGAAATAAGCGGTTACCCACGATACAATAAGTAAATTGAACGAATTCAAATGTGAGATTGACGTTTCCCTGTGGAGGAGTCACAAAATAATCGTATTTATTTGCAAGGAAGAGACGGGAAAGCGATTCCGCTTATGTCGACACTTGTATCGACAAGGTGGCCCAAGTTGGATACACGCAGAACAAAATTTTGCATCAAACCCAACTAGAATCTATGACAAAAACCTCTTGGCAATAGTAGAGCTTTACTGTTTAGGAACTGTCACTCGCTTTGCACCGATTACGTGGCTAAGTACTTACGTTATTCATTCACGGTTTGAAGATCACAGCTCTTGCGTACAATACGTATGGAAAGTGTGATCGTAAATGAAGTAGTAGGATCGAAGCCGACTATAACTTCATAACAAATAAACAAACATTCGAATAAGACAACACACATATATGATTGTAATGATAAAAAACGATATTAAAATGACATACGACGTCATACGCCCATATGTACATGCATACATAGAAATAACTTGAACATAAATGTCAACATTTACAGCAGAAAAAGAAAACGCACAACTTCCCTTTGCATAAGATGTCAAATTTAATATTGGCACTTGAAAAAGTCATCTTTTTTTTTTCTACGAGACAATCCAAAAACTGGGTACCCCAGCTTAAATCCGAAACTAAATTTCTTTTTTATTACCTTGTTGACTGAAGATAGTGTCTGATTATGTATGTGGCCGGGCAAAAAGGTGTTTAATGCAGCCTGGGGAATCATCCAGACACATGCATACATACATACATATACACACAGTCGTACAACATTGTTGTACGTGGCATATTTGATTTGTGATTGAAAATGAATTTTCACTCGAAACACGTTGAATTTTCAATATTTTTGCCGCGTACCATGTACCACCAGACTCAACAGGGGTAACTGCTGTTGCTGCTGCTTATGCTGCTGCTATTTTGCTGGTACAATTTAAAAAAAAAATTTTTTTTTCTAGTTTTCTGTTTTGCTCCAAAGGAAGTAAAAAAATACGTAAATAGGCTGGCATGCCAAGCACGTTTATTGCAAGTTTAACTAAGTGACAGGCATAAAAATGGACTACAAATTTGACTAGAGTTTCGTTTTATTTTTTTTAATTTTTATTTTAAATTATTTGAAAGGGATGTTGTTTCTCTTGTATGTAGAGAATGAGGCTAATAAAACTATTTGTATTGTATTGTATTGAGCGTCCTTTAATTTTAAAGGGGGTTTCAGCATGCAGTTTAAGAAGAATTTAAATTTTTAGATGCTAAGAATCATAAAATGCCAATAATAAGCGGCTTAATAACAGACGTTCTCATAATGTGAACTCTAGCTTGCATGAGAAACTTCGATCCTAAGAACTGTTGTTACAGTTTCTCTCAAATCCTGAAAAATCGTCTTGACCTCTTATTTTCAAGAATGTCTTGAGAGATTTCTTCATCACAGCAATTTCGTTAATTCGTAGGACATGTCCAAGCTAACCGTTTCGATGTCAACATAAAGTATCATGATTCCCATGATTTACAATTACAGCGAAGCCCATAGAGGCAATTCACCAATGAAAGCAATTTTTAAGCACTAAGGCGAGTGGAAAGAACTCAAAAATATAGGTTTGCGATTCCACAACTGTTACACCAGCTAAAGAAGTCCAATATTAGCGTTAATCCTCATGCAAATTCATAATCATAATTGGTCATTACAACCCTTTAGTCAGAATTACGATCTAGTTTCTCATACCACTTATGCTGTGGGTATTAACGTCAGATTTTTGCGAAACTTGTCATGGCAATTTTCTTTACTGTTTGAGATTTTGTCAGAAATTTGCTGAAAGTGAGTTGCCGAAGAAAAATTTTTTTGTATTTCGTTTCATTGGAGAAGCCTGAGCTAGGGTTTGCGCAGTGGCCTCGCATCTACTAAGCCAATACACTACCCACGAGATTACGGTGAGATCTTGAAAGTGTATGCAAACAAATACCTTCAAATGGAGTTTTAATGTTGATAACTAACTTCTTTCGATTTAAAATAACGAACTTTGGAGGTCCTCAACAACATATTAAGCCAATTTGTCCTACACATTCGTGCAATCCTTCAAGGTAACTTTAGAAATTGAGAAATATGAAAGGCTAAAGGCTAAAGGCGAAATATGAAAGACTTATTCTTGCCTACCCTATTGGCAAATGAGCCCAATGTATTGTTTACTTTTTCATCTTCCAAATGAATTTTATCAAATTCCAAGGTCCTATAAAAGGACCTTGAACTAATGGAATTAATATGCCCATATCAACGAAAAATTGAAGCCGCAGTAGTCTAGTAGGCACTATCTTGGTTTATTCGACGTAAGACCGCTTTTCAAATCCCACGTCAGAAATGGCGAATATAAGGAAATATGAAAAAATTTCTTTGACGAATGCCTCTCAGATGATTTCTGGCAAAAACACTGACCGTAAAATAAAATTGTCATGAAAAGTTTCTCAAAAATCTTTCATTTAAAGCGACTTTAAATTGTAAGTTCCACAATTCATATACGAAAATTAACACACTTAATATAAATAGTGTGAGAAATTAGGTCACAATCCTGACTGTAGGGTTGTAATGACCAATTCTGTTCGGTCTGTCTGTATCAGTGAACAAGTTTCTAAGCATTCGTGCCATTAGTGATCAATCGTTGGTTTGTAAAATATTTTACGAACATGCTCTTGCTAAGAAGCTAGTGTGCATCGCTTAAAAGTCTATCATTTCTGTGTACATAAAACATGTGTTGTAACACTCAATCCATTTCATACTACCCCTCACCTTATTAGAAATCATGTAACTTCATTCCTGATATAAATTACAACAACTACAAACTGAATATTAACAAATTCTTCTCTCTTCTTTCTTCTTTCAACGTTTACCACTTAAGGAAGTGGCCCCAAAAATTTGACAATCATCAAACTCAACTTTTACCACTTAAGGAGAGTGCTCCAAAAAATTGACAATCATCAAACTCAACTTTTACCACTTAAGGAGAGTGCCCCAAAAAATTTGACAATCATCAAACTCAACTTTTACCACTTAAGGAGAGTGCTCCAAAAAATTTGACATCATCAAACTCAACTTGGTTTAGCAAAAAAAAAAATGAGAGAAAAAAGCAGGACATACGGAAACTCCCAATAATTTCCTGCTTGAAAATGTCAACAACACTCAGGCAATTATCTGAAGGTGCAAAAACAAATTGTTGACACAAAAAAAAAAAAAAGGGGAAAAATGGAAAAAAGAATTAAACATACCAGAAGGACTCGTACAACAAAAAAAAAAAAACAATCATCACTTAAAATGGAATCGCAAGATATACGGAAAGTAATGCAAAAGAAAAAATCTCCAGCAAAAGCTTATCTTTCTCTCACTTGGGAAACACAAGGTTTTAAAAGGAAGTTTGAACAAAAAAAACCAACAACAACAATCACAGGAAACTCCCAAATGTCCTTGTCTTAATAATGCAACAAAAACAACAAAAAAAAAACAGAGAAAACGAAACGCAAGTAAATTAATTTCCAACATTCCTAGACTTTTACTAGGCAACATACAAAATCTTCACACACACAATGCTTATGGACAGACATTCAAACATAATAAACAAACGTACGTACATACATATGTGTACGAATATGTGTGCATGTGTTTGTGTTAAGAACATATGATATATTGTAACTGTAACTGTATATTTAACTGTGTACGATGTGAATGTGAAATCGTTTAAGGCAAGGCAAGGAAAGGACTAGACATTGTCGCCAATGTGTGTGTGTGTGAGAGCAAGAAAGAAACCCAAAGTTTTTGTCCTTGAGCTGTTCATAATATTCAACTCGAAAGTCATTTATTGTTTGCATTACACTGGGAAGGTGCTCAGAATGATGGTGTAAAGAGGGGGGGGGGTTGTAAAAAGTAAAAGTCATTTAGCAATTGTTTACTTCGTTGTTTGTTTGTTTGTTTGTTTGTTTGTTTCAATTGTATTTGAATTGTAAAATGGCTTCATTTGTATTGTATTCAACAATTTCTTAACTGAGATGGCACATATGTAATGTGCAATTGCACAGTGGAACTGCAGAGGATTATATCACACATAAAATTACATTCTGACATACGTATGCACATAATTGGTTAGTAAAATCCTGTAGTCAGGATTACAAAATAGCTTCTCAAACCACTTATACTTTGTGTGTTATCTTTATACATGAGTGGCGGGACTTACAGAGTTTATGCCAAAAATCTGCTTTCAAAATGACAGATAATCAACCAATTTAACAGGGCATAGCGTCACTGACTATTGTAATATGTTGTAAGAATTAAAGCAATTTGTACGCCTATATTGTTACGCATATCATACATTAATAACCGCTAACTTAGTCTATATTGTCTTATCGTATACATTGTAAATTAACTTTTTTTACCCACTGTCAATTGTATTGCAAAAATACTGAATCTTCTGTCGAATATTAAGACAAAAAAACTTCGGCATTTATTGTAATTAAAACCACAATCAAAAGTACACTTTCAACTATCAAGATTTCTAATGTTTTATGTACGTTTTGTGTACTTTTTGTACGACTTTTTGAATTTTTTTTTGTTCCTTTGTAGGTACTTTTGTTAATGGCACTCACTAAAAACTCCTTGGGTTTTTTTTGGCCAATTGCATTTGCAACAGAAGTCATGTACTTTCCCAATGAACCATTTGGCTTTGAAACGAAATTGTTACGAAATCTTTAATCAAAAAACAAAATTGTGTTTCATAGGCGAGTACGATGCGTTAACTTGCTTAGCGTTGAAGCCATTTTGTCAAATGCTGCTTGGATTCCGTTGCTTAAGCAATCTGCTTCGAAATATTTGCTGAATGTTTTGCAGGGAAGAGAAAATTGGAACTTGGTGGCACATATCTAAGAGTTGTATTCCTTTCTACATACATACATACATCATTGGTCATTACAACCCTTACGGTTAGGATTACGACCTAGTTTCTCACACCACTTATGTTGTGTGTGCACATTTTATTCATAAGCAGAAGGACCTTCCGCTTAAAGTCGACTCCGAACGACAGATATTTAAGAAGCTTTTCATGAAATTTTATTTGCACGCTCAGAATTTTTGCCAGAAATCTGCTGAGAGGAAGTCTCCTAAGAAATACTTTTTCATAATTTCTAATTTTCTAACTCTTCTTACGAGTGTGAACTAGAAGAAGTTAAGGAAATTTGTACAAACTTCCCACATAAATTTGGTAACAGTGACTTAGGCGAATGTCACTCGTCATGCGACACTTGGTTGGTCCGCTCTCCTTCAACCTATAAGTTATATGCTACACAAGTTATATGATAAAAAAAATTAATCGCAATCTGCTACAAGTAAGTTGGTGCGGTATCGTAATGCATATGAACCATGGATTGTCTGTGGATTATTCAGAGAGTTCCTTTTTATTGCTGCTGAACTATTTATTTCGAGAGATTTCCCTTTTAATCCAACGTCATAATTGAACACGTCAAAGAGGTGTATTATCCTCATGCTCTGTTCAAGTTTATTATAATGTTTCGCTCAAAGTCTGGTAACTTCATATCGATTTTATGATATTGAGGTTAAGAGTTAGGTTAGGGTAGGTAGAAGTGATAGCTTCAATATCAAAAGCTCACTTGAGCATGCATAGAGGCCCGGCACAAGTAAGCGCAGTCCCTGTACTGACCGAACTCCAGCAAACTAGGAATGAAGTTGGTCAGCGCAAGGGCTGCACAAGAAGATAAGATATTGCTGATATTTTCTGGAACTTGCTATTCTTTATCCTACAACTTTCTGTCGTATTTTCTACAGAAAATTGTGTAGGAATCTTATCAGAAAGGGGACTCTTAAGAATATTCATAAAAATGCGCTTGGTTAGTAAATTTATTCTTAAGTCCCTGACGAGTTGCATCTCTACGTTTAGTTCGCTCAAAAACTTAGTCGCTCAACATTTCAATTACTTTGCTAAGTATGCCAGCACGTGGCAGCTATGAGAGTAATGAAATGGTGAATGTCTATGCTAAAAGATTTTAATAAGACTTTAATTTAAAATTACACAGAAAATTTTGGTGTGCAAGTGTCTACAATGTCTGTCATACAGTACCTTTGCCGGATAAGCAGACGTCGGCACCAAAAACCACCGGTGGTCCAACATCTTCGGCTTTTTACACACATAGGACACGAACATCAACAATGTTCATTAAAAAGAGCGTAATTTTGCATTCAATTGCTTGTCAGCTTCTATACAAGAAGGTTCATGTCGCTTTTTTCAGCTTTCAATTATACACCCAAAAAAATATTACAGTAGGATTCACTATTTTCCAACGAGATTCACTAACAACAATGGGAAATGATCTCCATTTTTGAAAGAATATTTGTAAAGTTAAATACGCAATCTTTAGGGATTTGACGTATTTGTATATTTTTTCTATATTTTGCACTACAAATACATATTGTTAGGTTACACTTGAAAATATTACTAACAATTTTCCTCTGGCTTAACACATGCCTCTCACAAATACACTCACATTTTTATCATGTTCTCTTTGTGCCGACGTCTGCTTATTCGACACTACAACCTACAAGTGTTGTTGTGCGGAAGAGGAGTCTACGAAGCACTTGATTGCCAACTGTGTAGCGCTAGGGAAGTACGTATATGTTAAGGGAACAGAACTTATTGATGCTAGCATTGCAGAAACTGTTATGAATCTTTGAAGAACTAAGACTGTGATTGACAAAAGGGATTCATAATAAGTCAATAGTGATCGTAGTACAGAAGATCATCTTGGACTTGAACCCACCTTTATTACATTGCTTTGTATCGAATTCTTGGGCATTTCTTAGGCTATTTTTCTTCATACAAATTGTTAATAAGAGGAGTCTATACAGCACTTGATTGCCAATTGTGTTGACCTGTTGAGACTCGGTTTGAAGAAGCTGGTCTCGTTCATTGAAGAACTAAGACTGTGACTGACAGTATGACATCTTGGACATGAACCCACCTTTTGTTACATTGTTTTGCATTGAATTCTTCAGCATTTTTAGACTATTTTTCTTCATATAGATTCTATTGTGGAGAAGAGGAGACTATACGCCACTTGATTGCCAACTGTGCGGTGCTTATTGAGTTTTAATTTCAAGTAACTGGTCTCGTTCATTGAAGAACTAAGACTGTGACTGCTGATAAGTCAATGGTGACCATAATCCAAAAGATCTTCTTGGACTTGAACCCATCTTTATTACAGGGACTGTATCGAATTCTTGAGCATTTCTTAGACCATTTTTTCTCATAAAAAATCATTCATTTTCCTTTAGATTTCTTACAAACTCTTTTCTTCTGTGCCATTAGGCACTAACGCTCAAAACGTTACAACCCTTTAAATTTTTTTTTCCTTTTTTTGGTTTAATTTTACAAATTTTAAAAGAAAAGAAAAATGCCAACGTAATCATAAAAAATGTCATAAAATTTTAAAAATACACACAATAGAAGAAGACCTTAATTTGTCAACAACAAATCAAATTAAAAATATAATCAGACTGCGAATATAAAAAGGCATTAAAAAAATATCCTGAGCTTGATGAGAGAAATTAGAATTTTCTAAGGCCTAAGAAACTGGGAAATTTAAAGTAAAAATAGGAGAAAATAACATAAAAGAAGACAACGTTTTTGACAGCCTTTTTTAAAATACCTTTCTAAGCTGTTGTATAAGAGTATACAGCATCTATGTACATACAGTGAGCGTCAAAAGAATGTGTATACTAAGAATAAAATTCTAACAATCACCAAACTCAACTTTTACCACTTAAGGAGAGTGCCCCAAAAAATTTGACAATCATCAAACTCAACTTTTACCACTTAAGGAGAGTGCTCCAAAAAATTTGACAATCTTCAAACTCAACTTTTACCACTTAAGGAGAATGCGCCAAAAAATTTGACAATCATCAAACTCAACTTTTACCACTTAAGGAGAGTGCTCCAAAAAATTTGACAATCATCAAACTCAACTTTTACCACTTAAGGAGAGTGCCCCAAAAAATTTGACAATCATCAAACTCAACTTTTACCACTTAAGGAGAGTGCTCCAAAAATTTGACAATCATCAAACTCAACTTTTACCACTTAAGGAGAGTGCCCCAAAAAATTTGGCAATCATCAAACTCAACTTTTACCACTTAAGGAGAGTGCTCCAAAAAATTTGACAATCATCAAACTACTATTTTCCTAAATTTTTTGAATTTTCTTTGTTAATCTATCTACTAAAGCCGTTATCATACATATTAAGATTAGATTTGCAATAAAAAAATTTTTAATTGAAAAATTTAAGAAGAAAAAATCGCAATTACTTTTCATTTTCTCCAATACTTTGATCTTCTTCGTTTGCTTTAACCTCAAACTCCATTTCGGAGTCAAAAAGAAAATTAAAAACTTGAAAAAAAAAACAATAGAAAAACAATAATAAGAACAAGAAGACGCGGTAGGAATATCTTTAAAATGCTCGCGCTCTCTCTCTCTCTCTCTCTCTCAATCTCTTCCCTTATGAAAAATGACAAGTAATTCGTTTTTGCGGTTTAGAAGAGCCGCATTTCAGTAAAAAAAAGAAAAAAATTGAAAATGAAGGAAAACAAGCATTATTTGCCCGATGAAATGGCAGTGGCACGTTAAGCTTAAGGTAACTGGATTAAATGTTGCAAGAAAAAGAAATTGTGGCGCGTGGTTTCTTTATTTGTAAAAGATGTTGTTGTCGAGTAGAATGGTAATTTAAGTATGTTGCAAATAAAATAAATTGCAAACAGAAAAAAACAAAAACAATGTTGTGATTGGAATTAAAAAAAAAGAAAGTGAAATTGATACTCCACCGCGACCGTATAATAGAGATTTAATATAAGCAAACATTAAATCACAGAAGTTTGTTTAAATTTTTGATTGAAAATATTTGATAATGAGGTTGATATAATTTTTTTTTTGCATTTCAATTAGGCTTAGAAGCTTTTGTTGAAATCACATTCCCCTGTGATTCTGCAGGAAGCGATGTGTTATCAAATCCCCCAATAACAAGAACTACTTCGATCGAACG
Organism: Sarcophaga bullata; assembly: GCA_005959815.1. Lineage (NCBI taxonomy): Eukaryota > Metazoa > Arthropoda > Insecta > Diptera > Sarcophagidae > Sarcophaga > Sarcophaga bullata. The sequence goes on from QOCX01000249.1 coordinate 158,833, forward strand.
CCACAAACAAGTACGCTAGAGATAACTTACTTCCTCAATTGATCATTACTTACTTACTTAATTGCCCATAACAACCCGATTAACGGATTTTGGCCTGTCGCAACACATCCTTCTAGGTGCCTCTACTTCTTGCGCGCCTACGCCAGTTGGCCAGGGCTTCCCTGATTTGGTCCTTCCAATGGATACAAGGTCGTCCTCTTCGCCGACTTACGCAGATCCCCACATCAAATACCTGTCTCGCCGGAGCATCCTCCTCTATTCGAACTACATGGCCGAGCATGGTCCAGCACAGCCGCTGGATATTAATACGCTGCACAACGTCCATGTTGTTGAGGAGCTCACACAGCTCACTGTTGTATCGGATGCAGAAAACTTCGCCAACTCGCACTGGACCGAAGATCTTACGTAGGACTTTTCTCTCGAATACTCTCAAGGCTGCTGCATCGGCGCTTAATAAGGTGCATGCCTCTGCGCCATAAAGACGGGCACGGGTAGAATGAGCGCCCTGTAGAGTATTAGTCTCAATTGATTATAACATACCCTTTAGTCAGGTTTACAACCATACTTCTAACATCCGCTATGCTGTGTGAAATAATATACAATGCCAGTGTATGCCCCTAAGCAACTTCAAGTTCAAATAATTGTTCGCTCTTTAAACTCTTTCATCCTTTAATCACATCTCGACAAATTTCTATTGCATTTCATTACATATTCTGCTGCAATTGTTTTCAAACAAAAAAAAAAAAACAACAAAAAAGAAAGTCTTTAAAACCTGAATCTAATTGCTTTCAAATAAATTGCATTTCAACATGATAATGCCTGACATGTGGCACAATAAGCAGATGAGAACATATTTAGACTGAGGCAATCCTTTAAGCCACAAAGTTAACACAAAAGATCAACATGGTTTTTTATGGCCTTTCTGTCTGTCCATGCAAGAGGTGAGTTGTGTAATGGTCATCAAAGTGCATATAATTGCACACAGGGGTGTGACAGATGTCAACGTTAAAGAAACATTTTCAAAAATCACCAGAGCAACCAACTACAACTGTAGATGCCCTATCAATACCAACGGCAACAACAAAAACAGGAATTTGCAAAAATTACAAACAACTTACGCACATTAGAGGGGATTTCCTACCCCCTCCCAAAGCTAAACAATAAAATCGTACGAACAGCATACAACACAAGATACATTTGTTGCAAGCATAGAATCATTTGCAAGCACTTGTGTTGGCATAAAAGTACACAAAAATTTAGGCTTTTTTGTAAATGTTTATCTGCCATACGCACTTTTACACACCCACACTCACACACACACACACAGAGAGAGATTGCAAACACGTTGGGGTCACCTCTAGGAAAAAACCCAAGCATTTAAAGGTTTTCTGTATTGACGATGACTATGGCGATAACAATTACTTGCTGCTTGTTGTCTGTTGTTTGTTCTTTGCAAAGTTTTTTATTTCTTTCGGATTTTAATTTCTCTGTGTGTTGTTCGCAATGTGTTGCATGTGTAGGTCAATATGCATTGGCTATTGCGTGTTTACGCAATGTAACCAGAGTCAAACCCCGATTAGAATTCAATGCAACGCGAAAGGAGATGGAGATTCAACACTGTTGAGGAGAAGTTGTAAGGATAACATAATACAGCAGATGGGCTGGGTATATGAGTATTAAAACCGGTTTTTAAATGGAGAAACTGTTCATAAGAGTGTTGCTAAATTGAAAGTTAACAGCGTTGCCAAATTAATAGAAAACATGTGTATAAAGCAGGCTCATTATTATATCGGATGTTCCAATAGGGACTTTCGATGTTTTTCACTTGATAACGGCCATAAAGCTGTCATATATTCAGTCATGGACGCTCATAAATAACTACAGTGTTCGCTGAAAGATCCTTGGGGCAGTTGGCAGTCAATTGAACTTAGGTTAGGTTAGGTTTGAATGCGTGCATTTGTCTCTGGCAGGTCAAAATGATCCAGTTGTAATACGTGCTAAAGGAGAGAGCGAGACAGAGGATAGTAAGGCAGTTAAGGAAAAGGAGAAGAGCTAAGAAAGGGAAACTAAGGAGGCGGAGGAAAAATAAGTCAACTTAACCTTAAATTTTAGCGAAAAATAGTTATTAACGTTGAGGCTATGTGAGCAAACAAAAGAGATCCAAAAGCATCCAATGCAACACGAAAATGTTACTGTTTGGCATGGATTTTATGCTAGCGGCATTGGTCGCATCACTTGATTATTATTTGGGCCTGAATTCAATGATCTGGACACCATATGACGTGTGGTTTCAACGTGACGGCACTACGTGATACACTGCTCACGCCATTTGGAATACTCCACATAAGCGGTATGAGGGCTTATGGAGGTGATGTAAAGTAGGTAGGTTGGATTGGTAGCTTTGATACCAATCCAACCGCTTGTAACGCTGCTAGTAAACGCAGTCCCTGTACTGATCGAGTTCCACCAAAGTAGGGAAGAAGTTGGGCAACACAAGGGCTGGACATTAAAGCACGACTATCCTACGCTGGAAAACCAGCCCAAAAGTTTAATAAACGAAGCTATATCCCAAACATCAATGGATGATAGCGCGGTCAAGCAGACAACGATTGGAGAGTCAAATAATTTATATCTGCACCTCGTAAGAGGTGGACATTGGCAAAGAACGTGGATAACAGTCTACTCTTCCTCGGCAGAAATCGTTGGATGAGAGCTGCATTGTTTTCGCGTGTCTTGTCATAACACAATGGCCTGTAAGCAGGGCCACTGTGATCGAGATGACGTTACGATCAAGACACCAAGTAACTGGTTCGCGCGTCTTCTATTCATCGAGGGCTAAGTGAGCCTAGCAGTGGAGCAGAGGTGAAGTAAACTGACCAAGGAGATCGTGTGATTTAACCGCATTACTTGTGGCATTTTCTAAAGTCGTAGGTACCTGGGAATAAGCTACAAGCCACTGAGGTCCTCAAAGCCAACGTAACTCATGGAGTCATGGAAAATTTAACATTTTAACAGAGAAGCTTTGGCGGACATTTGATTGTTGTTGTGTTTCATATAACACCCGGCATACTGATCTTATCTTCCACACTTTTGCGGGTTTTGTAAGAGAAGCTGTGCAGTTTTTAGCATTTTTTTTTACCAATTTGAGAACACAAGTTCATGAGCTCTTTATCTCAATATGCTGCCTCTTCTCGCTTCTGTCTTTAGGTCTTTCTAACAGGAACATGACACGTTGTTAGGCCTGCAACGTGACTAATTTTACCAGTCACTACGCCCCACTCCAGAGTTTCCCCACTCAAGAGTTTCCCGTCATTACAGAAACTATTTTGCTGTGGTTAATGGTCTTCTGTAGATCTTTTCTTATAGAAAATCTGTCTTTGACCTGCTGATCTGCCAAAATTTTCCTGGCCCACAGGCCCACATTTTGTTTCTTGTTTTTTCAATTCTTGTGTGGTAATATTGATTCTCCGTGTTTAGACCTTACAGGCCGGTTTAATTGATTCTCTATAAAATGTTCTTTCAGCTCATCCTTGGACAGTTCATAACGCCATTTCAACATTGAAAGAAACTCTTTTGCATCGCTTTTTTGTTTGCCCAGAAACTGTTGTCAAGATTTTCACATTAGCCGCTATAGTAGCCACATCAAATCCTGATGTCATCCTTTAGCAAACTCCTGCTTTACCGTTACAGGAGACACCGATTGCATACTGTGTTCACAAACAACAACACAAAAAAAAATGGAAAACTTTATACGAATACAACAGGAAGTTACACTTAAAATGTTTTGCTAACCAGAGGTATTCTTCAAGGGGCAATTAACTTGATGCACCAACATACATGCACACACACACACATACATACATTTACTCAATCTGCCTAGTTTGTGAAGTTGCATGATATGGTGGCAATAGAGTAGAGGATACACGGATACCAAAAGTAACTTTACGCAACGTATGTGACCTGTTAAGCATTTTGAATAGCGTATGAACAGGGGCAGATTCGTGAGTTTAAAAGGTTAGAAATGATTTTATAGACCAGACGACTTGTTTTATTTTTTGCAACCATGTGTGCGTGTAGGTGTATGTGTTTGTGCAAATATGGCCAAATATGGTGAGAGGTGGAAATGGTATACAGTACGCCACATATGTGAAGTGTTTAATGCTTTAGAGCTTAGAGGATTGAAGTTTATTTTTCTATTATGTACGTTGTTGTTGTTTTTTTTTCATTCATTTATTCGTTCATTCTTTCTTTCACTCGTTAAGCTACGTTACTACGTTATTGTTTTTATTTACGTCACATTGTGTGTTTGTACGAGTGAAAGAACCAAAGTAATCTAGAGGGCATGTTGCCGCTATAAAATTCCCATTAACAAGGTTGTAAGCCAAACAAAAAAAAAAAAAAAAAAAAAAGTAAAAAGATTTTTTATTATTGCCAGAGAGAATTTGTTGCAAATAAAACAAAAACAAAAATTCATTTTGGATTGACTTGTCCTGAAAAAAGATTTCGTTTTTCTTAAATCTTTAAGATTTTTCTTTCTAATCAACGAAAATTCATTAAAAAGTTAAAGCAGATCTGTAGTCTAGTAGATAATGTGTTGGCTTATTAGATGTCAGGCAGTGATTCATAACCCAGGTTAGACCAAACAAAGAAAACAACATTTGAAAAAAAAAATATTTGTCAGGCGACTTCCTCTCAGATTACTGGCAAAACTCTGGGAGTAACTAACAGAAATAGAAACGAAATCAACAGGTCAAAGACCGATTTTCTATGAGGTAAGGCTTACAACATCCCAGTAGCCACAGAAAAACTGAAAATTTCTGACAACCTTATAATGAAATTGGCGATAATCTCTGGAGTGGCATAAAGAATACCTAAAGAACATAGACACAGAAGTGAGAAGAGGCAGCATATTGTGATAAAAAGCTCACGAACTTGTGCTCTGAAATTGGCAAAAAAATCCCTAACAAAACCCGCAAAAATGTGGAGGATAAGATCAAATATGTCGGGTGTTATGTATAACACAACAACGTTCATATGTTTGCCACAGCTTTTTACAAAAATCTGCCTGTCGACTTTAAACTGTAGATTCCACCACTCATGTATAAGAATGAGATTCTGTCTAAAGTGTTGTAATAACCAATTAAGTAAGCAACCAACTAGTAGGACAAGACAGGTGTGCTTGGAGCTAAGACCATAACAAGACAAGAGCATAAACCACTCCATAACTGAAGCATGAAACTGCCAGAATACAGCGAAGAGGCTACACATAAGCCACTTAACCTTTTGGAAAGTTTCAGGAAAGGCTGGATACTCAAAGAAGTTCGATGTTGGGGTATAATATTAAGTTGAAGAGCATGGTAAAGCCCAATATGTAAATTTTGTGGCGAGGGGAACAATTACCAAAACTTGGGACTTATCAGGGAAATATTGTCACTGATATCTGCCAGCATTTTGATGTTTTTTAGTGTAGCATGTTCGCTGAGACGTTACAAGTAATGGAATGAAAGCAGGGCAACATATTGTTTGATCGCAATATCATATGAATAAACATAAGCAAATTTGATCGACTGCATTACCATCAATGAAACGGTGCTGAAATACGGCAAAAAAAACAAAATTCTCAAACGTATCATTACCAGTGATATTATTAAAGGATGGTTGGATGGCTATACGTTTTTGTACTACATTTTACTCAAACGATCAGTTTTGATCTCCACTTTTCCTAATTAAAACTTATGAACGAAGCAAGAAACAACGATTGTTTGTACTTGTCTCGCAAATTTTTGTTAAAATCACTACTTAGACAGGAATTTACAATTTATTTGGGTACCTGTACACTTCGGCTAAGCTTTGCGCCTATGAAGAAGATTCGCAGTAAAGAAAATTATTGGAAAGCATAGCGTCTTGTATAACATTTTTTGGACTGTCACATTAAGCTGCCTGCATGGTATTAACATGTGAAAGTTCTATTAGAGACGTTTTTATTCGATACTAATTGCCACCTAGTTAGAGGATGGCTGGATGTTGAAGTCACTGTAGTTTAGGTAGTATTTTGACTTATTAGATGTGAGACCACGATTCAAAACCCAGATATCTTCAACAAAATGAAATACGAAAAAATATTTCTTCGATGATTTCCTCTCAGCAAATTTCTGGCCAAAAACTCTGAGAGTAAATAGAAAATTGCCATGAAAAGTTTCTCAAAAACCTGTCTTTCAGAGTCGACTTTAAGTCGACGCAAGTTGTGGACAAAATTTCCACATATAGCATAAGTGTTGTGAGAACCTAGGTTGTAATCCTGACTGAAGTGTTTTAATGACCAATTATGGTGCAGTAAGTGAAAGGAAAATTGTAAGACATGCTTAAGTGCGATCGTTTTTACTACCTAACATTGCTCCAGACAGCCTTTTAGTAAGATCAGGCCAATCGAACAGAGACATCAATTAATTTCCAATGACTCTGAAGACCTAGCGAATACAATGTGTTTTTAACAGATATGAAAACTACGTATGACTCTTTCACTCAGTTACTTAGAGTCGCACTTTAAGCATGAAAGCATGACTCAAAAAACAAAGAAGGCATATGAGATTCTTAACGCAGAATTAAGTTCGGAACTTAGATCTGACATGTGACATGTAAGACATGCGCCGTCATCCGCCTTAAAGTTAGAGCATCTTGGGATATAAAGAATACTGAAAGCGGAGAGGGGGGGGGGCTACTGCGGTATTTTTGAAATGAAAAAGTACTGAAAAAAGTACAAAAGTACAGAATTTTTCAACACTGGTTGAAAAGCAATGCAAGTTCTTAATGAAATTACATTACAGTTCAGCAAGCGTTTCATTGCTTTTCGTATTCTAAAAACGAACGCACATTCCGTGGACGTTTGGCTAACCGGGTCTTAAGTCTAACATGTGGCCAATGTTGCATTAATAGTTGAAAAACGCAAGACAAGAAATATTATAAAAATATCCCCACCCTATAGAACAATCATCACATAGCCTGGTGCATACTTTAAGGCAAAATAGTTTAACTTAACTTCATGGACCACATTAACGTAGTGTGCTAGAGTTTAACCAGCCGCTTGCTAAGCGCTTTAATTACTGTAAGCATGGTATTACAATAGTAGTTCTAGAAGTTGCCAAACTGAAAATAAATTAATGCTGGCAGTCTGTTGTAGTAAATAGAACGATTTATACATACTGTTGCATTATTAAAAACTAGGAAATTATAATTTAAAGTTGTTAGTATAGTGTTATAATGAAGGTAGTGTCAGTAGTCTAGTAGGTAGTGTTTTGGCTTATTAGATGTAAGGCCTCGGTTTAAACCCCAGGTCAGACATTTCCAATAAAACGAAATCCGAAAGAATATTTCTTCGGCGGCTACATCTCAGCATATTTCTGGCAAAAAGTCTGAGAATAAATAAAAATTGCCATGAAAAGTTTCTTAAAAATCTGTCGTTCGTAGCTGGATTTAAACTGTAGGTCCTGCCACTCATGTATAAATTAACACACACAATATAAGTGGTAGGAAAAGCTAGGTAGTAATCCCGACTAAAGGGTTGTAATGGTCAATTATGTACGTACGTACATATTTTTTTGTTTTTCCGGAGTGAAACTGGTAATGTAATGGCAGATTTCCGTTAGGATTTCTTAATTTCAAAAGGGCCTTAGAAAAACTGGTCATTTTATATGATTAGTATAATCGATGTTAGCATATGTTGTAATAAAATTCAAGCTGACGATATGATTTTTATTTCCAACTTTCCACATCTTTATTATTACATCACCTGTGCATGCCTTATATCTGTGAGACTTGAGCGTATTCCTTAAGTCTGAAATCTGGTAAACAAATTTCCAAATCAATTTGAATTTCCATATCCCCTCCTCCATCAAATAAATTTGCAACAATTTCATTTATATCGTATTACATTCCTATTTTTTTGTGGCATAATAATACGCTTAACTATGCATACAAAAGCTTTCTTCCCTATCTCATTCACCGCAAGCGATGTTCTCCGCAAACAATCTTGTAAAACGTTTAAATTCGTGAGTTTTTTCAATGTTTTTTTCGTAAACATAATACTCTTGTTTAAACAAACAATCAAGAGGTATTTTAACAATTTATACACATAAAAAGAAAAGACTTTCATTCATTCATTCATTCATTCAGTCATTCATTCAGTCATTCATTCATTCCTTTTATTTACTTCTTAAGAAATTGCTGGTGAATTTCAATAACTTACGCACTCGTATGCAAATTTCTTTATTCTGTTCACCATTAAATCCCTGCCTGTCAAGCAACGAGCCATGGAATATGAAGGTATGAACGTCTGAACGCACGGTATTAAATTACTTTTTCACTCACTTTGCCTTTACTGCCGTCACTGACAGGAGGAATCAGTGTTGCAAAACTGAAATTATGAAATGGTACTGCAAGAGTACTTTTTTACATCAAATAGTACTTTTGTAAAAAAATACACATACTTACATATATAATTGGACATTAAAGCCCTTTAATTAGGATTATGATGTAATTTCCCGCACCACTCATGTTGTGTGTGTTAATACTATACATGAGTGACGGTACATTCAGTTTAAATCCAGCTCTGAACGACAGATTTTTGTTAAACTTTACCATGGCAATTTTATTTGTACGCTCAGAGTTTTTGTCAGAAATCTTCTGGAGGAAGTCGCCTAAGAAATATTTTTTCATATTATTAGAGTTTCGTTTTATTGGCGTAATTTGACCTGGAGTATGAGCTTTAGCTTCACGTCTAATAACCCACACACTACGTACTAGAACGCGTACTAGTTTACGAGTCACAGAAAATAAAATGTAGGCATTATACATACATACATGCAGGCATAATTGGCCATTACATTCTTTCAGTCAGTATTACGGCCTAGCTTCTCACACCAGTTATGTTGTGTGTGTTAATTTTATAAATGAACGAACGACATATTTTTGAGAAATTTTTCATGACAATTTTATTTGTACGCTCAGAGTTTTTGCCAGAAATCTGCTGAGAGGAAGTCGTTTCGTTTTTGATGTCTGACCGAGGGTTTGAGCCGTGGCCTCACATTTAATAAGCCAACATACTATCTAATAGACTACTACGACCGCAATTTTATTTACTCTCAGAGTTTTTGCCAGAAGGAAGCCGCCGTCGGAGAAACATTTTTTCATATTTCGTTTTGATTGAGATGTCTGTTATGGGGCTTGAACTGTGGGCTCACAGCTAGTAAGCCAGTACACACCCCCTAGACTGTTTATTTATTTATATTTAATACACATACGGCATGAAACAGAAAGCCCAACGACTTATTCGTGTTATTCACATACAAGACAAAAACAGCTGATTCGGAACGTAACAGAATGTACAAGGCCCGTTTAGTCAAACGTCGATGGAACGTAATGTAACATACGTTCGTTTTTAGCATATGAAAAAAAGTAATGCAAGTGCTTGCCGAAATTACTTTACAGTTCGGCAAGCATTTCATTGCTTTTCGTATTCGTGTTCTTCACTTACAAGACAGAAACAGCTGATTCGGAACGTAACAGAACGTACAAGGCCCGTTTAGTCAAACGTCGATGGAACGTAATGTAACATACGTTCGTTTTTAGCATGCACCTCAACAAAAAAAAAAAAAAAAAAAAAAATCAAAAATAAATTTCACAAAATTTGAATTTAAGCTTTTAAATGATCTGACAAAAACTCTGAGAGTAAAATAAAATTGCGATGAAAAATTTTCTCAAAAATCTGTTGTTGGGAGTCGACTTTAAACAGTACGGCCCTCCACTCTTGCATAAAAATTTACACACACACAACATAACAGGTCATAATCCTAACTGAAGGGTTGTAATGACCAATTATGTTATGTCTGTCCTGTCGCCTAAATTTAAATGAACATAATAGAATAAGATTCCGTTTAAGGTTGAAAAATTTAAGGTTTTGCTTAATCCAGGCGCATGTTAAATCCTAGAAATGAGGGCAGAATTATTGTGAGTAAATCAATCCAGATGTTAGAAAACACTTGAGAGAAGAAGGCTAGATGCCAAATAAACTAAAGCCATTGCCAACTTATTAGACTTCTTAGAAAAGCTAGTGTCACTTTATTTCTAAGCCACTCATTATCTGTCACTGCAAATCTTTTGGAGTTCGTAATTGCCTTGTAAGTGCATAGCAATTACTTTTAAACTTAAGATCCATAAAAACTAATAAAAGTGGCTTATTAGGTATTTACGAAAAGAGAAATTCACAATACGTTTCCAATAAAAGTAAAACAAAGTGATTTCACCTTTCGTGTTTCGCTCTGTGCAATCAATTCATTACTCGCTTTAATTTTTATAAAACCTGTGGCAAAATTACATTAGATTCGCTTAAATAACTCCAGTCACACGCACACAGATTCATACATTTCACTGCAATTCTTCACACTTTTGCAATTCTATGTGAGAGAGAGAGAGAGAGGCAGAAAGAGAGTAATAGATGACATGAGTGAGTCAACCAACATTTATCATGATTTATCTAAGCCAAACAAAAATTCCCATATGCACACGTTGACGTTTTTCTTTACAGATTATTTTTTCTATTGTTGTTGTTGTTGTTGTTGTATTTGCTATTGTGCACAATGTACGTCATGTAAAGGTATAATAATAACAATTTACTACGTAAAATAGAGAGAGAGAGAGAGAGAAAGAAAAAAAGTAGAGAGAAAGTCAAGTAGAAATAGACGACGCACATGCAATTTGACAAAAGGTAATAAAAGCAATTTATCAAAATTTCCTGCCAACCATTCAACCAGGCCAGCCAGCCAACCAACCATTCAAACATCCAACAAGCCATACAAATACGCATAAAAACAACTACACATAGACAGACAAACGGACAGACAGACAGACAGACGGCCAGAGAGAGACAGACAAACACAAATTACAAATTGCGTAGGCAAACAAAAAAGATGCTCTCTTGCTGATGATGATGATGATGATGATGCGTTCGTCTACTGTGGCGGCTGGTAATAACTCCTGCTACTGCTGCACACACACACACAGTTCCAACTCCTGCCTGAGTTTTTGCATTGCGTTAACAGAAAAAAAAATAAAAACCCTGTAACAGATTGTCAAGCATGAATGCATATTGTTGCCATTTTTTTTTCTCTCCACTGCCATTGCTGCTGGCACAAGCTATAAGTCTCGTGACTCTCGTGGGTGTATTGGTCCAAAGTAAGGAGGTTAAAAAGTAGTAAAAATAGTATGGTGAGAGTCTTTGAAATATAAAATAAAATTCTCCTCAATTACTTTTTATAAAATGGAGAGAGAGAGAGAGAAAATGTACAATACATAGAGAGTGGTATACAGTATAGAAAGAGAGAGTTATTAACCTTTTTCAATGCCATAGCAAATGTTACTTATTACCGTTATGAAATATCAAATAAACCTAGTTATATACATATGTAGATATGTCTGTGTGCATGTATTATTAATACTTATAAGTTTAAATGTGTATGAGTATTTGTGCTCATACAATAATATTGTGTAGTAGAGCCAAAAGTCATTTTAGGAAAATCCCTCAAGTCATACTCAACACTGGGAATAGGAAAAAATAGACAAGAAAAGTCACAGAAAATGAAATACTTGTGCTCATACACTCAAATAAAGAACGAATTTAATTGGAATTTTTATATGTGAGAGCCAAATTAAAGAAGGGATTTCAGGAGCAACAAATTTTTAAATCATATCTCTGAGGTAAATTTTGATCAGCTATTCCAGTCCAAATTTTTTAAAATCACCAGGCATGTAGGCACCCGTATTTCATAAGAGAAGCATTTAAAAACTTTTTGCAGTTTTTCTTGAGTGTATGTAGACATATTTTAAAAGTAAATTGCATATGGGAACCTGGTACATTTTGTAAACGTAGAAATTTAAAAAGTTATTACAGTAACAGAGATATTAAAATGTGAATACTTTTCAAATTCATAGGCCCTCAATAAGGCCTTTTTTGGAAACTCTGTGTCAACAGTTTGACTTCTGATTTAACCCGGTTCTAAGGATCGGTTTTGAAAAAGAAAGCATTAAAACAGTAAATGAAAATTTATGTCTTTTCAAGCCTTTGATGGGCTGTTAAATAATTTTGTTGTTGCTAAGACTGAATAAGCTTTAAACTAAATTACAATAACAAAACTATATAGAGGCAACAGAAAGCTTCTAGAAGTTGCCAAACAAAAACTAAATGAAGTATAAATAGAGGGAATAGAAGTGTTGCTAGTAAGTTGCATTAAAAAGTGCACAGTTTGATATTTTTTCAGTAAAAGTATCAAACCATTATCAATAAAATTTTGTTGTTAAATTTCAACAAAAGTTAAGTGAATTATTTGCTGACTATTTACATCACCTTTGGAGATGAAAGAATGCAAAACTACTGATTTGTTTACATTGGTGAATCCAGGGTGAATTTAAAATTTCAAACTCCACGTAGACCGACAAATTGTAAGCAGTAGCGTCTGGTCGAAGTTTTTGACACCCATTCGACTTACTTGATTTTGTGACGTGCTAGTGCAGCGTCTGTCTTCTAAGTTGTGACGGCTGGGAGCTGTCACTTGTATTGCGAATACAATTAATTGAAGAACAATCTCTTCTGGATCTTTTTCATTGTTTAAGTGAAGTAATTTGCCACTTTTATAGTCAATTTTAGTTGAAAATACTTTGAATTCCGCGGATTAAATTAAATGATTCAACAGATAAAATGATTGCTGGATGGGAAGCTTTTAAATCAGGCATAATGACGGATATTAGTGTGCGTTGGGGATACCGGGTACATTACAGACTGCTATGTTAAATCATTCAAGAACCTCAAACAATTGATTGGTTTCTTCAGACTTACTGTAGAATAAGTTGATCAGCAACACATGGCCAAGGTAAACTGACCATAAGATAAAGAAGAATAAATATCACGATAAACGTATTTAATTGGAATGGAGGAAGATTGCAAAAAGGAGAATTGCTTTTGAAAGGACATTTTTGGTCATTATAACCCTTCAGACAAGATTACGATCTAGCTTCTCACATCATTTATGTTGTGTGTGTTAATATTATATATGAGAGGCAGGACCTTTAGTTTAAATCCAGCTCCGAACGATAGATTTTTAGGAACTTTTCAGTGCAATTTTTATTTATTCTCAAACTTTTTGCCAGAAGTCTACTAAAAGGAAGTCAGCGAAAAAATATTCTTTCGGGTTTCGCTTTGCTGGAGAAGTCTGTCCTAGAATTTGAACCGAGGCCTCACATCTAATAAGCCAAAACACTACCTACTAGACTATTGCGACTACCTTCATTATAACACTATACTAACAACTTTAAATTACAATTTCCTAGTTTTTAATAATGCAACAGTATGTATACACCGCTCTTTTTACTACAGCTGACTGCCAGCATTAATTTATTTTCGGTTTGGCAACTTCTAGAACTTCTGTTGTAGTACCATGCTTACAGTAATTAAAGCGCTCAGCAATTGGCTTGTTAAACTCTGGTATCCTATATTAATGTGGTCCATTAAGGCAAGTTAAACTCTTTTGCATTAAATTATGCATCAGACTGTCTGATGATCACTTGTGTTGGAACCAACAATTTAAAGTCGGCTCCGAACGATAGATTTTTGAGAAACTTTTCATGGTAAATTTCTTTACTCTCAGAGTTTTTGCCAGAAATTTGGTGAGAAGCAGTAGGCGAAGAAATATTCAAAAATGTCTGACCTGGGGGTTGAGCCGTGACTACACTACTTGATAGACTATGGTGGCTACATGTGTTCTATGATTATCAAAGACTAGATGAGCTGTGTTATGCCTTCCTTATAATTCGATTGTCCTTTTTATTCCTCTTCTTATCGTTTCGACAACCTATTTTTCTATTTTTAAAATTTTAACACAACATACAAATTGAGTAGGATCAATCCCCAGAGCTCTTTTGTTACTAGGTTATGTTGTTCTCCATATATCACGTTCATCTGAAACGATTGCGTCAAAGGTTAACCTAGTTTTTTAAGTCTAGGCTCGTATTAAAAGTCAAATTTTCGATGATTGAATAACTTGCAGGTAGAAAGCATCACATGCGTCAAGGATACTAAGAGTGAACGCCAAACACAGGTCTTGCTTCTTCGATTTAGTTGCAGAGATTTCTCTGCAAAGAGAATGCCGGTCAAGAATTGGCATAAGGAAAGTAAGAAGGACCCGTTTTAAAAAGTATGCGCAGACAAAGAAGCTAAAAGAATAACGAATGCGTTCTTCCCATAAGACATACAAGTTCTTGGTGCCCTTATAAAAGAAGCCAAAGCCTTGCCACATTTTAAGACCACTTAACTGTTTTGGTTCTAAAAAGAACAACAAATCAGACGTACATACATATGCGTTGAATTAAATCATTTCATTTTTATTAACAAAGACACACACACACACACACGGAAAAAGAAGACAAAACTTGTCTATTTCAAATGCAGAATATTCATATAATTCTTGAATTTACTTCTGCCATATCACATGAGTAATATTATGTGCATACGTACATACGTACATACATACGTAAGTAAGTGTATGTATGTGATATAAAGGAATACATTTGAAATATAATATAAGAACACTGAGGTGAAGGTTAACATTTCTTTTTTTTACGAGCATCATCATTCTCATCATCATCATCATCATCATCATCATCTCAGTCGTTCGGTCTCTGTTGAAGTTAAGTGCAGTGAGTGCATGGTTTGAATTCATTCATACATGTTCAGTCATTTTCTTTCTTCTTCTTCGAAATGCATAACCAACCATTCGCCTGTACTTGTACTAGTCACAGGCTTTTTTTGCTGCTTCTTCTTCTTCTTTTTGTTCTTTTTTTTAAGTACTTTTGTTTGCAACTGACACATAAAAGTAGTCTTATATGTTGCAACATGTTTCCGTACACACACACACACACACACACCTACATACATGCATACATATGCATGAGAATTGTTATTTTTAAAGGTTTCGTCTGCAATGATGATACCACAGTTCAACTCATAAAGGTACTCTCAATTGTATTATAAAATGTAAAAGTGTGTCTATATATGTGTGCGGGGAGTATGTGTGTGTGTATGCGGAGTATCTGTAGTTGTCTTGTGCACATGATCATTAATTTTCATTTTAAGAAAGTCGTTTTTATTTAATGTCTTGAGATTTACAAATTTTTTGAAGCAAAAAAAAGACAAAAAAAAGACAAAAAATGATGATGATTTTGCATGAGAAATAAATGCAACTGCCTCTTGGCATTTACTTGTCATTGTGACAGTTATTGAATGCAAAATATGTGGCAAGATTATTACTTTATGCTATCATTTGTTTAAATTGTTTAAATATTCCATCACAGCTCTTAAAGTTTCCGGTGAAATAAAAATCCGAATATAGAATGTAGAATTCTGTCATTTGTCTAGTAAATCATGCATGAACTGCTGTCTGGACCCGTAATATTGGACAAGACACCGTAATTTTTTGTATGTTTTGATGTGGCAGAAAAGGACAACTATTCAGTAACCGATGTCATTTAAAAGAGAAAGCGTTAGACTGCATTGCGGTAACATGGTCAAGTGGTCCTCTGTATATTTTTCATTAACCCTGGTTCTCAATAAACTTTATGGAATATTAAATTACCTTCTATCCTATAGGGTGGGCCATCTATCGGCTTAAATTTGAACCATCGATTATTTCGAATCTGGCAATACTTATGTCATTTGATTCTGTCCACTGAACGTAATGAATTGATTTACACTTGAGCAACGTTGGCATGTATTAGGCCAACGATCATCATCTCATATTTTCATCAGCTTTCAATCATCTTTTCGGATGAAGCACATTTTAATTTTGGTGGGTACGTTAGTAACCAAAATTGCCGTATTTCGGGCTCAAAAAACCCATATGCGGTCTTACAGAAGCCAATGCACCCATTACAAGTGATTGTTTGATGCGTTTTGTGAAGCGAAGGCATCATTGGCCAATATTTCTTTGAAAATGAAAATGGCACCACCATTATGGTCAGTGAAGACAACTGTTTCACCATGAGAACATATTTTTTTCTACCCGCTCGTCATGATATTGATGTGAACGGTGCTTGGGTTTCAACAGGATGGTGGAACTTGCCACACACATCTCATGCCACAATCGATTTATTGCGTCAAAGGTTTAATGGCCGTTTAATTAGCCGAATTGGTGATATCAACTAACCGTCAGAAAACTGTGCTTTGACAGCGTTGGTTTATTTTTTGGCGTCCCCGTTAATGAAAAGTGTTATGCCGACAAGCCAGAGATTATTGTGCATTTGAAGTCCAAAATTCGTGATGCCATTGCCGAGATACGACCCCATACACTCGAAAAAGTGCACTAAAATTACAACGATTGAATGAGATACTTTGCGGCCAACCGCAGCAGATATATGTATGAATGAAATCATACTCCATTTCTAAAATGAACAATTGGCCATCCAGGCCACCTAATGTCGCTGAGATTAGCTGCTGAGAGGAAGTCGCCGAAGAAATATTTTTTCATATTTCGTTTTTGATGTCTGACCGGGGATGGGCATGGATTCTCCAATGACAAATAGGCCAATTGGCTTTATCTGATAAAATATTTTTCCATCGGCCTTCCTAGACAGTAATCAGTTGCCTGGTATGGGGTGGTATCTTAAGACCTTTGCCTACAGCACAATGAGGGTAGTCGAACCTGCCCAACAGTTGATTTCATAATGTTGCACCTGACCTTGGATTCCAAGTATCCTAAAATTCCATCACCAATTAAGCTATTGATTTTAAAACTTATTTTTTTAAATTTATTTTTAACACGAAAATCCTATGCAAGACTCCTATGATAGGAATCCAACGATTCAATCGAAATCCAAATAAATTTCAATTGATTTCCATCAAAAACTTTTGAAAAGTTTTCACCTTAAAGGACATGTTTTTCATTTTCTTCTTCTTTGTTCTGTCAACATGATTTTGTTTTTCGATTCAGTTTTCTTATAAGTTTTGTGAGAATAAATTTCAAAAATTATACGAAATGGTTGCAGTTGGCGTCATTTGCAAAACGAATACGAATAGGACTTACAAACTCCACACAAAATTCTAATCAAAATGAAGAAAACTTTCTTAAAAAATAAACGAGAATGCAGAGGAAATCAACAAATGAAGTTTTCTTTGGTTAAATATGAGAAGAAAAAAAGTTTTCCACTTTTCTTTCAGTTTTCTTGGGAAGACAAAGAATGACAGAAAAATTAAATCTTTTTAACCTGTGGGGCAGACAAATGAAGAAGAACTGTTGCTGCTGCTGCATTGGATTTCAATTGAAAGAAATTCTTACGAATATGAGAACGGAAGTTAATTGAATTTAATTGCCCACTTAATGGTTCATTGAACCACATTGAATCTCCTGTTCGGGCCACACTCCCTCCTCTCTATGGTTTTTCTAAGGCAGAATTTTAAACTTTTTTATTAAGAAATCATATTTTGAGCAGCGTTTGTTGGTACAAGATTTCCATGTAAAACGGAAAGTCATATTCAAGTTCTTGAACGTTTTTTTTCTTCATAGTTTTTCTTAGTTTTTCCACTATTTTAGAGAAAAATTTTGAAAACTTTTTAAGTGTATATGGGTTTTATATTCTTCTTCTTCTTTTATTTTATTTTTTTTGTTTTTGTTTTTATTTTTTTTCTGCCTTAAAGTTTTTCTTTATATTTTACGTTTCGTTTTTCTTTTTCTTCATTGTGAAATGCGCGTGTTTTCCGTTCGTAATAAAAATATTTCATTTGCCACTGGAACTTGCTGTATTAGCTGAGAGGTGGTAAGTTCTAGCAGGGGGAATGAAAATCAATTGCAATTTGCTGAAATTTTTTGTTTTTGTTCTCATTTCATGATATTTTTTTTTTATTTCTTAAAGAACGTTTTATACGACAGGAGTTCTTGAAAAGTATTAACAACTGGGTTGCCAAACTGAAATGTTGTAAGTTTTTGTATCCCCGACACTCATTTTTTTGTCTTTCTCCATTGTATACAAGACCTGGTGCCCAACACTACTGATTCGTTAAAGCGTCAATACAATTTGCCTTCTAACTTCAGTTTTATCGGCATTATAATAGAAAGTGTTCTAACAAGAACATCCATACATACATACATACATACATACATACATACGTACATAATTGGCCATTACAACCCTTCAGTCAGGATTACGGCCTAGATTCTCACACCGCTTATGTTGTGTGTGTTAATTTTATACATGAGTGGTGGGACCTACAGTTTAAAGTCGACTCCGAACGACAGATTTTTGAGAAACTTTTCATGGCAATTTATTTACTCTCAGAGTTTTTGCCAGAAATCTGCTGAGATGAAGCCACCGAAGAAATATTTTTTTTGATATTTCGTTTTTGTTGTCTGACCGGGGATGCGAGCCCTGGCCTTTCGTCTAATAAGCCAACACACTACCCACTAGACCACGGCGACTACATACATACATACATACATATATACGTACATAATTGGTCAGGATTACAATCTAGCTTCTCATACCAGTTATCTTGTGTGTGTTAATTTCATACATGAGTGGCGGAACCTACAGTGTAAAGTCGACTCCGAAGGACAGATATTTCAGAAACTTTTTCATGGCAATTTTATTTACGCTCAGAGTTCTTGCCTGAAATCTGTTGAAAAGAAGTCGGCGAAGAAATGTTTGCTTAACTGTGTCCTCATGTCCTATAAGCCACCATACTACCTACTAGACTACGCCGCCTTCGAATAATTCGTAGTGCAATAGCTCTGCAAGGTTAGGTTCGATGGTTCATTGTGATTATCTTCATGGAAGTCGGTCGAATCAAACATAATAGCATAGACTACAACAACAACTAAAAACTAAATTATAAAGGCTAAGTAGGGGGAGGCAAACAAAAGTAGCGACTAACGCAACGAGTGTTGAGAGAAAAAGGAAGACATTCCTTAGCCTGCTAATACCAGAGTTGGTAGGTACTCTCAATATCGGAAATTCTAGCTGAGGCGAACTCACTAACTGCTTGGTCAAGAATATTGATTCTACTTTTCAGGCTACCAGGGTTCAACAAACACCGGCTCTTCCTTTTACTAAGGATCCTATAGTAAGAACAGCTGCTTCTGTTCCTTAAGATGCAATATTCGGTCAAAAAATCCATCAAGATCCTAACAGATTGCCTCAATCATTCTGGCAACTATTCCGTTCTATAACTGTACAATCAAGGCCACAAAACCCTGGAGATTCAACAATCCTTACTTTTCCGCCATGAAGTCGCCTTTTTTTGTCTTATCTGGAGCAATTAGACCCATGGAGTGCTCCAAGAATGGTCTAAGTGATCAATACTTCAGATTCGATTCAGTTGTTGTACATCTTCAGCTTCTTAACACCACATTTCATAATGCCCGCGAACTCTATACTACAAAAGCTGATTCTGTTTCTCAAGACTTATTATTGCGTTAAAAATTCTATCGAGATTCTAATAGATTCCCTCTGGCAACAATTTCGATCTAGAACTGTGCGACCAAGGCCACAACAGCCTAAAGATTCAAACAATTTTTCTGTTTCGCCAAGAAGTGTCCACTTTCCTTCTTAACAACGGTTCGATTACCCCGATGAAATGTCCCAAAGATGCTCTCAGTGATAGATCCTTCAGATTCGATACGGTTGTAGCCATTGTTTGTCTTGCTTGTACATCTATAGCCTCATAACCACATGCAATTTACAATTCCCGGGAAATCTATCCTATATCACCTCGTTCAGAATCATTGTGACGGCTTTTTCGAAGCTTGAAACTAATGTCGAGCTAATAGAGTGCCCAGTTAGTTCCTCCAAGACAGTTTGACAATCCACATAGATAATCACTGTGACTCTCAGCGTAATACATTACAGACCAGCCCCGCTGTCTTGTATCATTATCTTATACAGTAAATCTACAGCAGATATGTTCCTCTTCTGTATAATTTGGTCATTGCAACCCATCGGTTATTATATTGTGGGCCATTATTACAACTTGCCGTTAACTAAATGGAGGGTTTTAACTGCCAGACAAATTGTGTTTCGTTATTATAAGTGGCCAATAAGATAGGAGGATCATCCTAACGGTAACTTTTAAAGTTAAGTTTATGCCTGAACTTGCCATATTATCCATTATTTTCAATATGGCAACTTGTACTATAAACAAAATGAGCAAATACAACAAAAAAAGAAGCCAGTCGTTGCCATTGCGTTAAAAAAAACTTGTTTCAGTGAACAGTTTTATCGGCATTGCTCCGACACTGCCATATTTTTGATAATGTTAATTTTATTTTATCTGTAGGTTGTAATAACGAGTTAATAAGTTAAAGCTAACTTTACTGTTCCCTTTAGCTAAAGGTACCTTTAACTAAACCATAGTTTAACGGAAAGTTGTAATAATGGCCTTGTGTGTGTTAAGCTTTAAAGTCGAGTCCGAACGACAGAGTTTTGGAAAATTTTTTCATGACAATTTTCATTTACTCTCAGAGTTTTTACCAGAAATCTGCTGAGAGGAAATCGTCGAAAAAATATTTTTTCATATTTCGTCTTGTTAGTGGAGTGTGGTCTAAGGTTTGAATCGTGGTCTCACATCTAATAACGTACTACTTACTAGATTACGGTGACATAGTCCATAAGTAATTATTATTCTTTGCGAGCTGATTCTTGAAATTCAAAATTAGTTCTTTTTACGATAAAATTGGTCCAGATTTTTGATTCTAGAACTTGACAAATATTTGATTCTAGAACTTTAAGCATAAGTTAGGGTATTGGGAGTTTATATTCGATAATATCAAGTCCACAAAACGTCTTTTTGAATGTGTTGGCAATCCTTTAATTTCCTTTTTCCATTAAAAAATATATTGAACACGTTATTGTCGCGCTAAGTCGGCTTTTAGAAAACGAAAAATAAAGCAAAAAAAGTACGAATCCTTCGTATATACGAGTATTTTGCAGTTGTTGTTAATGTTCAAAGTTTTGCCATTGATGCAGCTATTAAACAGCAATGAAAAAAGAAAATTGCAAAAAAAAAAAATAATTTTCTTTACGAAAAGCGTTCTATAAACTGACACCTTCTGAAAGGAAAGAAAGGAAAGGAAAGGAATTTTTCTAAAGGATTTCAAAACAAAACTCTTAAGAGTTTCATTTCATTGCAGCACGACTTTACTTTTAATTTTTTTCCTTTTTTTTTGTTTTTGTTTTTTTCTTTTTGGCTGTGTTACTCCTCCACATGAGTAATGATGTGTGGAAATTTATGTGTGTTTTTGGAAAAAGTTTTTCTAATAAAAACCAATGAAAATTAGTTTGAGAAGGTATTAAAGGGGTTGGCTGGAGTCATAAGTCCTATAGTGCTTGTTCTCTTATGCAGGAAGCAGGCTTGAAGGCTATGGGAATAATGAAAATTTATGATGAAATAAATGACATTTGATTGCTTTGATTGGTTATGAATGATAGAAAAAAAAAAGAAAGAAAGGAAAGCCAAAATAAAAAAGGAAATAAAATTTTCAACAATAAACTATTAAAAGGATATGCCATCAAATGAAATATTCTATGTATGTATGCTTGATGGATTGACAATAACTGTTTGTGTCAAATGTCCAGGTATTGTTAGCAAATGAGGGGACATATTTGCCAATATATTCCATCATTTATTATCATATTTTCATATCAATTTTATATGATTATTGTAACATTAAATTTCCTTTTGCTTTTCTTCCTTCTCAATATGCCTTTATTATCCTTATTTTGTTCATTTCTTCATTTCACTTCCATTTGCCATGGCATTGTTTGTTCATTTATTCGTTTGTTTGTCACTCTTTTGTTTATTATACACTTATCGTACGTTACGTTACGTTACATTACATTACGTTCCTATCTTTTTTTATATATTTTTTTGGGCCAGGATACTCGCATTATTAAATATCCTTAACGTCTTCCATTCATTTCTATGCTTAGGCAGCATGTGTGTATGTTTGTATGGGTAAAAATATTTCATTTATTTCCTATTCATGTGCAAAAGTACCGTAATAATACAATCATCATAATAATAAAAGTCCTTAATGAATAACAACAATTGCTGTTGTTGTTGTTGTTGTCGTTGTTGTTGTTTTGTCTATCATGACTAGACATATTGGTAATAATGTTGGCATATTAAAAAGCGCCAATAAAGCCATTTCTATTGATTAAAACCATTCATTCCAGTCATTCTTTCATTCATTCATTCCTACACTTAGGCTTTCAATTTCTATTGCCAAAGGTGTTTCAATAAATTAGAAAGAGGCAGGAGAGCCGAAACTCATTTAGAGGATATAATTTATTTAGGAAATCTAATGTGAACAGCAATTTTCATTGATCTTTGTATGTTTTTATTGAAATAATTCATTATAAGGTTAGTAAATATGATATGTATGAAGCAGAGCTCACAAATATTTTAAAAGGTAATCAAATTTATGAGGAAAACTTAATTAATTTCCCATTTATTATTACAATGAAATTGTTTTATAAAGTCCTTGTAAGATATTTATAAAGTCCTATACTACTAAGCTTTTCTTTTACATGATATAACGCGGTATATAGGTCTTGCGGCAATGCTCTTCGATGCTCGTTTCAACAATAAGTAGGTTTTGTTAGGTTAGGTTTAATCGGCAGTCGCCTCGATAGGCATAGCATCCTTGGGTCCTATAAGGTGTCATTTTAACATCGATATTATCTATTCCGGTATTTAATTATAGCTCCTAGTTGTCATCTTTCAGCCTTCCTGAGGCTCTTATTTGGGTGTGAATTTTTTTGGCTAGATACTCCGAACGACAGAGACTCTTAAGAAACTTTTCATGGCAATTTTATTTATTCTCAGAGTTTCTGCCAGAAATCTATTGAAATATTTTTCATGTTTCGTTTTGTTGAAGATCTGTCTGATCTAGGGTTTGAATCGTGGCCTCATCCTACTTACTAGACTACGGCGACTTTACAAGTCGCTAGGTTTACAAGTGTCGAACAATTATAGAGAATTTGTTTCCTTATCGTTACAGTTTCTTTAGAAGACGTTGTCTGATATTCCCAGACTCCGAGCATATGCATCTAGTGACCAGTGTCCCATTATAACTCATATCTAGCTAGATATGTCTGGTCTCTCTGCAAGCGGCTTCATTGACCTTTCTGACCTTTCTTTTTTGCAAATGAGTGAAGTTTCTGTAAAACTTCTGTACAGCTATGCCATTCTCATGGACATTAAGTAGCCCTTTTGGAACCTCACACCATGTTAGTATTTTCCCCGGCTTGAAATGTGTTAATGTAATGCCAAAGAGATCCAATATGGTTGACTGATATCAAATTGGTTTTATAGGCTGACAACGGCATTATATACAGCGCTAGTGACGTAAGTTCTAAAATTACCCAGTAGCTTACCATTATTTTGGAATTCTCAAACGAACGGCGACTCCAGTTATCTCTTTGACGAAGGAGGTAGCACTGGAATTGAAAGTTCGGCGGCCATCGTATACTCTGGAGTAAGGTCCAGAGGGTTTTCGCCGCTTTCTTATAAGATATGGCAGAGAAGGTCATGATGACCATTTAAAAGACAATAGTTAGTTCGATATTGATATACGCAGCCCCGGTATAGGCTCAAAATCAAGAAATCAAACTGTTCAGAACAACAAACTCGAGATCGCTACTGACCGGCATTGATCGTGCTAATGAGGAAATCAAAATGTTTCGGATTAAACAACATAACATACTGCTTAGCGAACAAATCCCAAAGTCCCTATCAGCTCAATACTAAGATGACACTTGAAAACACATCTCCTCAACATATTATCAAAATATTCGAAGATATTTCAACGACATCAGGGAATGACATTACTAACTGGAGATCCCTCTTCGATGCTCACAAACTACTATAGTAGAAGTGAGTATTGAATGCGATGACCACCCTTACATTGCACACAGTCAGTTTAGAATGCAAAGACATCCTGTAGGAAAGAGTACTTAAACCAATATGTTCATATATTGCTTAATTATGAGGTTAAAGGCTTCTGTAGAACTCGCGTGTCGTCTAAGAAAACACACCGTAGAAGAAGAAGAAACTGCTGCAGTCTACTCTAGGTAGTGTGTTGGCTTATCAGACAAGAGGCGTCGGTCCCTCTAGCCATATTTTGTAAATAAGCTGGTCCATGCGCCCTACCAACTCATTACAATCGGTCTTAAACAATTCAGCAGGGAGGCCATCAGGACCTGCCGCTTTATTGTTTTTAACTCGCATAATAGTGACTTTGACCTCTTCATGGCTAGGCGGCGAAATATCCACGCCGTCATCGTCGATTGTGTACGGAACATCATCTCTAAAGGCGGTATTGGTATCGTCATCGCCTTATAGCAGAGTAGAGAAGTGTTTCCTCTACAACCTCAGCACCTCCTGCGGATCTGTAACCAGGTTTCCATTCTCATCCTTGCAGGAGGACGCTCCGGGTTTATAATCCTCGGTTAGGCGCTTAACCTTTTGATATAACTTTCAAGCGTCATTCCTACATCTGTACATCTCGACTTCCTCACGCTCACGCCTTTCCTGCTCCCTCTTCTTGCGTCCCTTCCCCTCTCTCTATAGTTCTCGACAACGGCTCGCGTAGCGGCAGACTGCAACGTTTTCTTATATGCGGCGTTTTTCGCTGCAGCTGCCTCGCGACACTCCTCATCGTACCATTGATTACTTTGGGGTGGGCGTTCGAAACCAAGGACTGTTTCCGCAGTAGTGCGCAAGGAGTGGGAGATGTTGGCCCACTTATGTTGTGTGTGTTAATTTTATACACGAGTGGCGGACCTACAGTTTAAAGTCGACTCCGAACGACAGATTTTTGAGAAACATTTCATGGCAATTTTATTTACTCTCCGAGTTTTTGTCAGAAATATTGAAGTGTCTGGCAGCACTGTTCAATTGTTTTGGAACAAAAATTAAAATTAAACCAATTGAAGCTGAAATTGTTCCGAAACCATGGATGAATCCAGCTTAAAAGTACTTCTCGTTTATAAAACAAATGCTGAAGAATGATAACTTCAATCCATAATCCATTCCACAAACACTCATTTTCCCCGGAAGCAATAGCCTTTTAACAATCACTTCCGAGCTGCATATGCGACAATTTCTACATGTTGATGCTGAAGAAAATTTTGTGCAAAAATAAGAACAGAAAGCGTGATGTGCTGCAGCCAATCAGCATACCTATAGCGATGTAACAGCCTGTATTAAGAGTTGCGTAAGCTGGACTTTATATGGAGGTGCACATCGATATGTAAAATATGTCATGTTAAGCGATAAGATGAGTCCAATTGCTGCAAACTACGTGGCAACAACAAATTTTGAATTATTCGCCACGTTTCTTCTTGACAGAAGTAATATTTTTGCTAGTGCGTGCATTACAACATCGTACATGCGTACCGTATCTGAAAGACTTTCTTTTCTTTAAATTTCTTTGTTGTCCTGCCAATTCTTTGCACAGTTAGAGGTCGATTATAACGATAATATCACCATGAAGTACTCAAAATATGGTAAAGAGATCTTCGACTTTTGGACAAAAACAATAACACTTCAGATGAAAGATAAATAACAGCTATATGCCTTACCAAGTCTGCAGGTTTTGTCACGAACTGAGTAACTCGATATTTCTGGTATCCATATCTAAAAAAATGTTTTCAAGATGTTAGGTAGGTAGGTAGAAGTAGCTGTCTCTCCTCGATGGAGTCATGAGCGGACACACTTAGGCCGTACACAGGGCCCATTGCGATACTACAGTTTCACTTTCTCCCCTAGTCCAGGAACCAGTCAGAGTTTCCGATGAAGCAACTCAGACTGCCAATATCCATGCATGATAGTTCCTCCAGCGCCTCCAAGTAGTGGGCACCCAGATGCCTCTATCTCCTCCGACCAAGTGCCGAGCATGTGCACATTAGCTGAAGAACAGTCCCATACTCTTCCTCATCACCACAGTTTCTGCAGAAATGATCTGCAAGGTGTCCAAGATCAAAACACTTGCAAGCGTTTCTATAATGCAATGCCTCGTTATAACCCCGATAACAGTGCTGAACCTACTTCATTGGAGTTTAAGCAAAGCCGATGCGTGCCTTTTATCCAACCTTGGTCAGATTTTCTGCGCCACTTTTGCCCATGTCCGAAGCCGCTCATCTACTGTTGACAAGGTCTACGATTGCATTATTAATTATAAGCTTGCATATATCCAAAGGGATCCTCAATGTAGAGCATTTATCAGAGAGTTCGATGTTCGTGCCTCTTCTGGCCAGTTCATCGGCTCTGCAGTTACCGGGAATGTGCCATGTGTTAGAAACATCATATCGATACTCAAGATGCTACACAACCGAATTTCATCGAGGGCATAGTGAATAGCAATTCAACACTTTCAGGCAAAAATTTTCATCAAATAGTCAAACGTGGGAAATATAGAGGTTTATGGGCATGGATTCATACATACGTACATACATAATTGACCATTACAACCCTTCAGTCAGGATTACGGCCTAGCGAAGGTCGGTTGGCAGCACAGAATACTGCGACTATGTTTTGTTTCCTTCTCTTTCGACAGTCATCGCAGACATACACCATTTTTAAAATTCACGCTTCTCCAATAGGGAAAATTGCTGACTTGATCTGCCATCTTTCTATGACAATGCTGCTTTTTGTTGGTGGTTTGTTTGCTGACACCCCGCGGTTGAAAGGAATGAACAAAAGAATAAATTATGATGGACAGAGGACGAACTAAAGAAGGAGGGAGTGAAGCATGCCAAATTCGGATGGTCTCCTTCCCCCGAACATTATAGAGAATGTGTGTTGAGTTTCTTCTTCAGTTGTGTTGACAGTTTTCTGGAAGTGGTGAGTTTATAATGGTGAATTTAAAAATTTTAGGTGAATTTCTTGAATGTGTTGAATATTTTGAAATTCAGCACTGAAACCGTTAATCGTATACCGACCCTCCGGTACTATTATATTTGAACGGCATTATCAACGGTGCATTTGGAAGGTTTGTATCCGAAATATATTTATTTATCCACGATTACCGAATTTCAATATTAATCTTTGGACGAGTGGTTGAAAACTGTCCTTAATTAAAAAACTTTCGACTACTAGGAAGGAGAAAACCTCCTAAATTGGCAGCACAGAATTTTGTGTTTTATGTCTAACAGTTAAAACAAGAGTAAGCAAAGTGTGTTTTTGAAATTATGAAATAATAACTGAAATGAAAAGATTCCTGGTAGCATGAATTATTATTTTATGACATTTTGCTTTCAATTTCTTCTGTCTATTTCGCCCTCTATATGTCAATACAGTACTTCTCGTCTGAGGTTGAACGAGGTTGAAAATTTTTGCGTTGCCATAATAGAATGGTTGTTAAATCGAAAAAAAAAATTGTAAAAAAATTGGTTCAAGCATCGAATTTGCCTGTTGCGAAGTATCTTTTAACAAAACATATTTTTTGTGATACTAGCACGCTTAATAATAAGTTTTTTAAATCATTTCTTCTAATCAAAATTTAAAGACGTTTCTTTCCCAGTACAAGGAATTTTGGTCAAATTTTCGATGATCTTTTAGGGCATAATTCTTGATTATTTTGAAATACTTAGCGACCTCTTTTTTAGCACATTTGGAGTAGTTTCAAATACTCCCCCATTGGAAGATTATTCTGGTAGGCACGACATCGTCAAATTATATGATATTGGTAGCCAAAGTGATGTCCCCAAAAAGGTGGCATTACTGTACAGAATCATCTCAGATAATAAATCATAATCGCTTGTGTTGTGTAGCTTGTGGCGCAGTCTTGTTGAAACCACTATCCAATTCATAATCTTCAAGTTAAGCGTCAAAAAATTAGGGTTACAATAGTGCTTTGGCACTATGAATTGACAGTAAAGCTGGATTCACCCATGGTTGCGGAACAAAATGTTTGTTGCGAAACAATTTTAGTTTTTTGAGAGTTTGTTCTGAAACGATTCACCCACTTCGAACAATTGTTCTGGAAAAACAAGGCTACCATATGAAATATGTTCGTAAACGACGTGTTAGTCTTACTATTTTATTCAATTTTCTATCAAATTTGCTTACAAAATTGAAGTGTCTGGCAGCACTGTTCAATTGTTTTGGAACAAAAAAAGTAAATTTTAAATCTCGACACTAATATTGCGTGTAACCTTTGAACCTTTATTTTTAATTGTATCATTGAATTGTTAAATATTTTATTTTAATTTTTATTTTAATTTATAATAAATATTTTCGTTATTTTTATTTGTATTTCTTACTTCTTTTTAGTATTTTTTGGTATGAAAACCTGAAATTTTACGATGTTTATAAATAATTGACATTCTTTAAAATTCCACCTGGCAACACCATCTGCTTGTATTAAATAAACTAACTCGTCACAATTTTGTATTTAATTTTATTTATTTATTATTTATTTATTTCTGTCTACGTCTGTCGGTCTTTAAATACCAAAAACGTTTAAATGTCAAAAAATATTGGTAAATTTATGTACATAATATTATTTAAGTATACATTTACATACATAAATAAATAATAAATAAGAAAAAAAAAAAAACAAAAACAAAAACAAAACTGGAAGTTAAAAATAGAAAATGAAAAATCAAAATTATTTATAATTAAAACTAAAAAAGAAAAAATTATTTAAAACCAAAACAAACTGGTTTAATATCAAATGACAATAACAACAAATTAAGCGACAGTTTAAAAAAAATTATAACAAAATAACAAACAAATAAAAATTAAAAGAGAAATAGAATTTTTGTTCAAATTACACACATGCATGTATGCATGAATATATACATACATACAGCAGAAAAATATTTGGAATAAACAAATAAAAAAATTGAAGAACATAGGGAGATAAAGAAAGAAAATAAAAATGGTGGGCAAAATATGGAAGCATAAGGTTGGAAGGTACTCGAAACAAAAGGGAGTGGGGGATTAGATTTGATGAATTATATGTCCAAAGAAAAAAAAATAATAGGTGTACATATATACATACAAAATTTAAATTTAATTAGCACTTGTATGTAAAATTAATTAGAATAAAACGAATGAGCACAAACATACAAATTAAATAAAAAAAAAATTTTCACACTTAAAAAAAAAGGAAAACCAAACATTTTTCAATGTATGATGATGTAAAAAAGCAAATGGCCAGCTAACGCTGGGAAGAGGAAGAGTATTTGTCTGGCTTTAAAAAATATATCTAAACAAGGGGGAGAGTAAGTAAAGTAATAAATAAATTAAAAAGGGCTTTTATTTGTTACTAAAATTAATTAAATTTGTGTTTCGTAAATTACTTATTACGTTGCAGCAACATTTTTCCAAAAATTTTTTACAACTTCACACTTCTTTCTTTCACCACACAAGTTTTCTTCAGTATTTTTTCCTTTTTTTTTGGAACTTTTTCTTTAGTTTTTAAGTTATTAACACACTAAAATTAAAAAGATAATTTAATTTGCTTTCTATTTTTTGTTTTTAATTTTCTTCAATAAAATTTTCTCGCAATGCACTTAAAAATGGCGGCTGAAAAAACGCACTTTAATTTGCTTCAAAAGATTTTGCCAAACTGCGGTCGTTTCAACATAAAAAAACAAATTTTGCTGAAAGAAATTTTTCCTCTCTTTCAATTCTTCCATCCTTATTTCTTCTTCTTACTTTTTGTGCAATATTTTTATCATGTATTATTTTGTTTTTGTCTGCTTTTATTTGTTGTTTTTTTATATTTCTTCTTATGCAAATATTTGCAAGTTGAGAGCAACGCTGAAGAACAACAACTATAAGAATTTGATAACAAATATCCCCCCAAAAAAAAAAGAAAAGAAATTTCTTATAATAGAGAGAGAGAGAGAGAGCAACACAATAAACATTAGCCATATGAATAGAAAGATGAATACAATAAAGTGAGAGAGGGAGTGTAATAAGAAAACTGGAGTATAATTACTACTTGCATATACAGAAATGCGTGTATACACTAGAAACGTAAATAAACCCTAAAATTACAAGAAAAAAAAATAACAAAATTCCAAAAACAATTGTAATTTCCATAAATTGTTGCTCTCCTTTAGCATTGTACAATTTATTTAAAAATTATTAACACTTCTATTCTCTTGCATTAATTACAAACAACCCCACTTTTATTATCTTAAAATTAATTCTTAATTCTTGTGTTATCATTAACAAAAATATTTACTTGTTGTGCTGTGTGTTATTTCAAATTTAAGAATTAAATCAGCTGATCCCCTTTATTTTCTTTGCGTGTTTCAAAAGAAAATTTTCTTTATTTTAAATCTTTTTATTTTTTTTCAATTGTTTGTTCACTATTTTTTTTTTTTTAAAACTTTATTGAATTTCAAAATATTACAACAAAAAAACTGAATTTTTTATCTGTTTAGTTCCCCTCAGTTCAATTCACTAATTGGCACGAGACGGTTTTTTTCTACACGGTTTCTTTCACGGCGAAAGAAGAACAAATAAATGAAAAACTATCATATGCTTTTTATTCTTCTTCTTTAATTTTTTGTATTCTTATACGGACAATAACAACAAAACAGAGTAGTTGTAAATAATGCTACCAGATGTTTTGTATAATAATTTAACAAGGATGGGAGTTAAAAATAAGGTCATTAGGAAATTTAATTCATTAATGAATTACACTTAAATGTTATGTACAGTCGGGCCTTGATTATCCGTGTTGGTCGGGACCAGAAGCATTACGGGTAATTGATTTTCACAGTTAATGGAAAAACAATTTTAATTAAACAGTGGAACATTGGTGTACATATATATTTACATTAAAAAAAATTAAATCAAGAAGATTATGTACATTTTTAAATTAAATAAGTATGTATGCATTAAATTTTTTACTGAAAATATTAGGCAAAAAAGGACAATAAAAAAATTACATCCTCTTCTTCGTATGCAAACAAGGGAATTCCCCGTTTTCATGTTTATTATATCAAATAACAAAATTTTTGTTCCGCAACAATTTTTTTATATGGAGTTTGACGTTTCCCTTTTTGAGAGAGAGAGAGAAGAAGAGAGTAAATTTTTGTTCGGAACAATTTCAGCTTGGATTGGTTTAATTTTAATTTTTGTTCCGAAACAATTGAACAATATTGCCAGATACTTCAATTTTATAAGCAAATTTGACAGAAAATTGATAAAATAGTAAAACTAACACGTCGTTTACAAACATATTTCATATGGTAGCCTTGTTTTTCCAGAAAAATTGTTCGAAGTGGATGAATCGTTTCAAAACAAACTCTCAAAAAACTAAAATTGTTTCGGAACAAACATTTTTTCCAAATAGAAGAAAAATTTATTTTCAAAGGGACATAAAACGAAATTTTATTTTAATTTTATCTTTTATTTGTCACATGCGATTTAATTATTTTAAAGGTGGCACCTTTAATGTGAAATAAATCCCGTCCACTACATCATAACAACATTTTAAATTATGACAGAAGAGGCGGAAGAATAGTAAATTTTCTATAAAAAAAAAGTTTATTAATATTGTTTTTTATTTAAATAATATTTAGAAAAAAATGAAAGTGAACCTTTTCACATTAAAAGTTCATTTCACTTAATTTAGAACACAATTTGACTGATAACACTGTAGTAGATGTTTTAGAATTAAACAATAATAAATAAGAAAGACAATAAATCTGCTATCAAACAATGGAAGTACAATGGAAGTAAGATTTAAAATTAAAAATTTGTTACTTTTTTTTACAAACTACGAGCAATTGAGTCTTTTTCTTTTATGAAGAACTTCTTCGAAATTCGTATTTCCATATTGTTTTGGTATAAAGTGCCCTAAAGAAACGACAAGAAACAACAGAAAAAGAAAATCTGTATATAAAAAACTATTTTTTTAATTTTTAATAATTATTTAAGCTGTGAACCTGTTTTCTAAAAAAAAATCTTGAGATATTTCATTACACTTTGTGGAGTGGAATACATATGTACATACATATCCAATAAATTGTTTCAAAAAAAGTTTAAAAAAATTAAATTTTAAATTTAAAATTTAAAACTATATTTCGTTATAAACGCTTGTACAATATTGTATATAAAATGTATTATAAAATCAAGGTTATTCTTATTATTTGTGTGAGTTTTGGATTTACAAAACAAAAGTTTACATCTACTATAGTGATCGTTTTTCTTTTTTTTTTTTTTTGGCAATGCATGGCAGCATTCTTTTGATGTATTTTATAATTTTTAAATTTATAAAAATACTAAAAAAATCTGAATCTCTTTAAAATGTGAACAAACATATGCTGGATTATACATCAGATAGTTTTGCACACTCTCTATACATGTATATACATACATACAATTTCATTGCGTACGTTTCTTCCTAAAGCATTTTTTGTTGTAATATATTAGGAGAAAATGTTTTTCGGCAAAAGAATTTAATTTTTTTCTTTGTTGGTATGATCTTAACTAAAATCCATTGTTTTTACTCTCAAGTGCAAGTGCTTTAATTAAGAACTGTAAGTCTGTAAGTCTCAATTGGAAGTTGTATTAGTTGAAACTACCATTAAGCAGAAAGATAAATTTCATATTTTAAATATTATTTACAATATGTATGTATGTATGTATAGTACAGCGTAAAGAATTTTCTTCCTATTATGATTACCACTGCTTTAAATTTTAAATAAATTGCTTTTTCAAATGGAAGGCAAAGGTATTTAATTAAAAGAAGATCAAAGGATGAAAAAAAATTAGTAACAGACTGTATGACTTTGATTTTGTTAACATACATACAGCGATGTGAAAAATAATAAGGACACTTACGCCCAACAATAATATTTGATCAAAAAATAAGTAAAATGAGAGGATTACTCATAAGTAACTGTATTATTTGATTTTGTAATATACATAAATATGTACATACGTACATATAATTGGTCATTACAATACTTATTCTGAAACGAATCAACCACTTCAAACAATTGTTCTGGACAAATAAGGCTACCATATGAAATATGTTTGTAAACGACGTATTAGTTTTACTATTTTATCAATTTTCTATCAAATTTGCTCATAAAATTGAAGTACCGGGCGGCTTTGTTCAATTGTTTCGAATTAAAAATTTAAATTAAACCAATTGGAGCTGAAATTGTTCCGCAGCAAATTAACTCTCTTCCTCTCTCCCTCTCTCTCTCCCAAGAAGAGAAACGTCAAACTCCATATAAAAAAATTTTGTTCCGAAACCATGGGTGAATCCAGCGTCAGAGGTTCTGTCCAAAATTTGCTTAGAGGAGGTCGCCGAAAAAATATTTTTTTCTTAGAGATGTCTAAACTGGGGTCACACACTACCTATTAGACTACGATGACAACTAAAGTAATCCAAGAAATTTTTTCGTACAGGACAAGTGATGAGTACGCAACTGTATACGTATAAATCAAAAGGTGAGATTTAACCACCTCGGTACAGACTATTTTATGTAGGAGAGGTGAACCTAATGGACCTATAGGCAGTCATACAATAGGTGATCGATAGATGTGATGAAAAAACTATAGCAACGTAGCTTTACTTTAAAAACTAATAAAAGAAAATGTACAAAATAATTATTGATATGAAGAACATCACTGAATTAGTGTTTAGATTTGGCGGATACTGTATTACCATATTCATATTTTTTTTTTTTATTTTTTTTATGAAAACGGTAAAAAGCACACAAAGTAAATGCATTTGTCTTGATTTGAAACATTACACACCCTTAAAACTTAATGATTTTCTAATAAAAATAAAAAAATATTAATCATGTACCCATTTAAATAAATAAATGTATGCTTATAAGAATACCTTCCCTTAAAAAATTTTTTTTTCACATGAAATTTAAAAGAATATGTATGTATGTATGTGTGTACCGTATAAATTGAATTATTTAAATAAAAATCTCATTAACAATTCTGTTATCATTTGGATTTCAATTGTAAATGTTTTACAAATTGTCATTTAATCACTCAAATATAGATAAATATGTATGTATGTCTATGTATACATACTATGTAGATGAATTTTTATCTTATCATACGAGGTGAAGCTTCTATCTAGCCATAGAAAAAAACAACAAGCAAACATGGCTATAAAAAATGTGGAGCACAAAAATTTCTGTTATCTGGATATCATTTTGTTTGTTAATGACTTTTGAATATCAATTGATTGATATACTCAAAGTAAATAAAATGGTTCTGGAGACATGTAACACATGTTTATTTAACCAAACAGAGTTTAATACTCTTGTGAACATAGAAAAATGTTAATTATGCCGTATATATACACAGTTTTCTGAGTGTAATTATTAGCTGGTGTGTATGGAAATACTTTTTTCCAATGGAGATCTCACGCGATTTTTGAAATTATAAGAAGTTTCAACCTGGAAAGTGGGATTATGCCGCATATATATATGTATACATAGTTTTCTGAGTGTAATTATTAGCTGGTGTGTATGAAAATATTTTTTTCCAATGGAAATCTCACACGATTTTTGAAATTATAAGAAGTTTCAACCAGGAAATGTGGATTTTCTTAATAACCCGTAAACTATTTGGCCTTATTAATAAACTAAAAGGGTTATTAAAGGTATTCCATATCATATTTGAGACCAGTAAAGATTGTTTACAACATTTTAAGACCTTCAAATGGAAATATTTGTTCTAAAATAAGAATAAAAGCTCTTCTCTTCAACTGAAGGAAACGTAAAACGAAAATGATTCAAAGTAACTGTTGTTTCTTACTTTCTAAAGAAAGTTTATTTTTGCTTAAGTCAGAAACATTAGCAATATCACGAGAAACGACTAAAGCCAAGCCATTTCTCACATTCACACAAAAAGTAGGTCGCACGAGGAGATCGAACATCGAGAAAAAAAAAACAACAAAATAACAAATACTATCCACAGGCAATAAATAAACATACCAAAGAATAACATTCAGCAGTGTTTCGTTGATCACAATTGTTTCACCACAAGCATTAAAACCTTTGCAGATTAATAAAGTGGTGTGAAGAATTAAACATGAAGGTTTTTGGACAATGGCTGTCATATTTAAAAGACAAAAAAAGAAAATAAAACTATCGCCAGTAATGGAACGTTCTGGCATGGTATAATAACACAAATCGTTACAAGAATTCCTGTGTATCTTACTAGATATGAGGCCATGGTTCGAACCCCAAGTCCAACAAAACAAAATACGAAAAAAAAATATTTCTTCGGCGACTTCATCTCACCAGACTTCTGGCAAAAACTCTGGGCGTAAATAGAAAATTGTCATGAAAAAGTTACTCAACAATCTGTTGACGTAGTGTTGACCATTAGAATCAGTGTTTGGTATTTAAAGAACCACTGCCTTAGAAACAAGGTGTGAGAAGCTAGGTTGTAATCCAGATTGAAGGATTATAATGATCAATTTTGTATGTATGTATGTATGTATCTATAAACATGTATGTTTCTCGAATAGATACTCTCTGAATAGTTTAGCTGACTTAGCATCTGGTAGGTTACAAGCAGGTTTAAGCAGAATCTCAAAATGGTTTTGAGAGTGAGAGGTTTAAATGCGCAGTTATGTTTTGGAGAGTTTGAAAGTGGAACAGTTTTAGCAGATAATATTCCTGGGGAGCAACCACCCTGTCTTTTATACCGTAGCGTATCGATTAATACTACAATATTTAATTATACAGCAATACTGTAATATACTGTACTTCTGACTATTAGTTTCTTCAATCCGGGGATCTATTAATACTTCATTGTACGCAAAGAGTTATAATCTGGTTAAAAAAAATAAATGTTAGTATAACCGCCAACATAAAGTATTATAAATATTGGACGTATTAAATACTGGAAATAATTTATTTTTAATATGAAATAAATGTGAGAAAAAATAATCTACAAATGATTCGAAAATTGGAGTAATGCCAATAACTGATACGCATTTTATTCTCTGGAATAGAAAAAAATTTTTTTTTTATAAAAAATATTCTTTTTTTTTTTAATTATTAAATGAAAACTTAGACAAATTTTTAAATAAAATCAAAATATGTATGTATATACATATAGAGACTTATTAAATGTTAATATCTACAAACCGTCTATAAAAAGGTTAAAAGGAAATTATACGGCGTGAAGAAACCTTTCAAAACAGACTAATGAACAATGTGTCATAATGTTTATGAGCCTATTGGGCGTAGAGTGGGTAGTTTGCAGAGATTTAAAAGAATTGAATATTTTATTTTATTTAATACGTTGTAACATACCAAACAAATTATTAAATTTTAAGCGAAGGTGAAATTCGCTAATGCGGAACAGAACACAAATTTTAAAATTTGAAAATCGCAGACTGTTCAGTGATCAGTTCAGAAGACTAACAACAAAGAAATGTGTTCAATTTTTGACAGGATATAGCTGTTGAATTATATCACCAAGTTATTTACCCTAAAACCCTAAAACCGAATCAACATGTATCACCCAATCGTCAACAACAAAGCCGTTTTCGACAATTTGATGTTTGAATGTGGAATTTCTGCAAAAAATGATAAGACTGTGTGTAGGACGTAAAGTCCCTTTCAACTTTAGCCGATGATTTCACCACTGATGATTGTGCGAAAGGGCACAGCACATGATATTCGCGTACACTATGACGTGGACATCAACAATCGGAAACTGCCAAACAAATAAAATTAAAAACAATAGTACTCCCAAGAACACGAATATCATGCTGTACATGAGGCTAGTATTACTTGTAATGTCCCTACAATGCAGAAGCAGAGGTGCTTGGCAAGCTAACATAGATGTTCTTGAGGGGCGCTTATTTCATTTAGAATACGTGTGAGTGAGTATGTAATAATGTTTCGGAAAATAGTTGAGTGGATAACATATCTGAAAAAAATCACTTAATTTGTCATTACAATCCTTTAGTCAGGATTACGACCTAACTTCTTACAACATCCCCGTTTCTGTGTTAGTTTTATCCTTGAATTGTGGGACCTACAATTTGAGAAACATTTCAGAAAGACGCCAAAAGAATTATTTTTTTTTTTCGTTATGTTCGAGATGTCTGATTCAGGTTTTATACCATAGGCTCACGTCTAATAAGCTCACACAATATCTGCTAGACTACGGCATATCACACTCTGCTTCAATTTTTCTCCTCAAATGTAATACCTATCCTGATTGATGATGATTTATGGAATACGAGATAGTCACTTCAAATATTCGATAAATATTGTGGCCGAAATGTGGTTGACAAAAAGCCGATGAAACACTAATCCTCAACGAAATTACTAATGTTTTGAAGCGAGCAAATGATACGCCTACTGATGTTACTGGAGTACAACACATATTCACTTCAGGTGTTCGATTAAAATTGTGGACGAATGTGGTTGACAAAAGGCCAACGAAACACTAATCCACAACGAAATTACAATTGAACCTACATCCTATATGTTTTGAAGCGAGCAGATGATACGCCTACTGATGTTACTGGAATACAACACATATTCCCTTCAGGCGTTCGATTAATATAGTGGACGAATGTGATTGGCAAAAAGCGGACGTAACGTGAAACCGAATTGAATTTATAAATGGACCTGCATCCTATATGTCCTTAAGCGGGGAGATAATAAGCCTACTGAAGTTTATTAGAGCCTAAGTTCCGATAACAAGACAAGAAATATTGGAATGGAAAATTTTTGTTGTGAGTCTTTGCCCTCTCAGCCTTAGAAACCAAATGATACATCAAGATGTGAAGTATTTCTAAGCAAGCATACACACTATTAATGTCACGTTCATCAGCCAATATAGCACAATGGGATTTAAGCTCATTAAACGTATCAGATTCACACGATACCATCCATAAAATGTGTAAAGGATGGCCTGTACAGTGCAAAAATTTTGCATTGCATTACTTTACAGTCTGGCATTACATACTTCAAGTGCTTCAGTTTTAGTTTATGATACAGGAAATTTGAAAAGGCTTTTAATAATAGCGTATATAAGAAGTAAAGAAAAAAATTGCTTTTAAATCATGAATTATAAGGAAACAATAAAGAATTTTAGCGCCTCATATAAAAGTGTTAGCAATAGAAATATTTTAGAAATTATTTTGGATTAGAAACGATCACAAGTATTTGCTTAAGCTTTTCAAAGAAAAAAGAAAAACCCCGAAGAAATTTTTTTTAAGAAAAATGTTAGGTATTGCCAAAGATCCTTTACAGCATACTAGTATGTACGAACGAATGGAAGAAGGTATTAAAAGAAAACAAAAACAAAATAAAATAAAAAAAATTTTATAAAAATTATTTCAAATTAATTGCCAACGACACTTTGTACTTTACAGATAGTGAAGACAGTGAAGGTGAGGGTGGCTTGGGCAATGTCTCACGTGTTATTATACGTCCGCCTGGCGTCAGTGGTAAGGCAAAGAGAGGCCACTTGTGTTTTGATGCGGCCTTTGAAACGGGTAATTTGGGTAAAGCAGATCTGGTGGGTGAATTTGAGTATGATTTATTTCTACGACCCGATACATGTAATCCACGTTATCGTTTTTGGTTTAATTTTACCGTGGACAATGTAAAACAAGATCAAAGAGTCATCTTTAATGTGGTTAACATGTCCAAATCACGTAATCTATTCAATGCAGGTCTAACACCTTTGGTTAAATCATCATCACGACCGAAATGGCAAAGATTGCCAAAGAAAAATGTTTTCTATTATCGTTCGCCCATACATCAAA
Organism: Sarcophaga bullata; assembly: GCA_005959815.1. Lineage (NCBI taxonomy): Eukaryota > Metazoa > Arthropoda > Insecta > Diptera > Sarcophagidae > Sarcophaga > Sarcophaga bullata. Next base: position 197,676 of record QOCX01000249.1, read on the forward strand.
ATCATTATGTACTGAGTTTTGCATTTAACTTTGACAAAGAAGATGATGTTTATCAATTTGCATTGGCACCGCCATACAGTTATTCACGGCTACAAGCGTACCTAAATGTTATTGAAAGTCGCCAACAACAACAAGCTGAAAAGAAATTCACCAGAACATTGTTAACGAAAACTTTAGTAAGTTTTTATACGACAAACAGAAAAAAAAAATAGAATTTTTTTAAAAACCGTTTTTTCTTTCTTGATTTTTTACAGCAAAAACGTAATGTTGACTTGATAACAATTGATCATGTAAGTGGTAAGATGAAAACCAATCGTATTGAACGTAGTTTTATGCGGGTCATTGTTATATTATGTCGTTCACATGCCAATGCTAGTCCTGCTTCGTTTATGTGCCAAGGTTTTTTGGAATTTTTGTTAAGTAATCACAATATTGCCAAGGTATTAAGGGAAAATTTTGTTTTTAAAATTGTGCCAATGGTTAATCCGGATGGTGTTTTTTTGGGTAATAATCGTTGTAATCTCATTGGCCAAGATATGAATCGTGTGTGGCATGTGGCCACAGAGTTTTCACATCCCGAAATAGTGGCAATAAAAAATATGCTTAAGGAAATTGATAATTCTGATGTAAGTATACATACATACGAGTACATATATTTAATTAATACATATGAATGAATGCCTTAAAGTATGCTTTATAAATAATAAAAAACATTTAATTAACCCCTTGATACAATATTAATTAACGAACGAACTTCTTTCTCTTTCTTACATTCTCTTTCTCTTGCAGTCATATCAAATAGATTTCGTCATAGATTTACATGCTCACACAAGTTTACATGGTTGTTTTATATACGGCAATACATACGAAGATGTTTATCGTTATGAACGGCATTTAGTATTCCCTCGGCTCTTTGCTGCAAATGCCCACGACTATGCCAGCAATAATATGATGTTCAATGCAGATGAAAAGAAATCCGGTTGTGCCAGACGTTTCTGTTGTGAAAGATTAAGTGATACCGTTAATGCCTATTCATTGGAAATATCTATGGGTGGCCATTATTTAAAAGATGGCAAAACCATTGTCTTATACAATGAAGACGGATGTAAGCAAGAAAAATGAAAAAAATTTCTTTTCATTCTTCTCTTAATTAACCACACGTTTTTGTTTTTAGATTATAGATGTGGTCGTAATTTGGCTAGAACCTTCTTACAATACTATCGCTTCATAAATGTATTACCCGTGGCTATGCCCACTGATATACGTCAAAAGAAACGCAGACCTCGCACTCATCAATCACGTTCCCGATCGAAGACACGTTATGAGGTGAAGCCCAGGCCTAAGACAACACGCTGTTATGCTCCCATTTCCTATACAAATCTATCGATTTGTTATGATTCCGGTGCCTCATCGGATGAAGGAGGCTTTTCACCATCACGTCCTTTAGCACCGGGTAGCAGTCATTTTAGTGGTTGCCGCAACTATAGGCGTGTAGCCAGTAGCACATTACCTTCTATACAAACGCCAAATGATCAATTTTCTTTGTTGCGTTTAAAATCAGGCAAAATAGATTTGTCACATGAGCAATTTGCCCACGAATGTGTTCGCAAATCTGGTAATTCACCAGAGAAACAAATTAAATTTGAATTACCAATCAATGTACCGCCAAAGCCATATTTATCCATCATTGATTTGAATCAATTGACAAGAGGCAGTTTAAAAGTTAAATCAACAAGCTTTGATGGCTGAGAGCGGACAAATAAAAATGAGAAATTGAGGTTAGAAATTATTGAAAATTGAGGTTATAAATTATTGAAAATTAAAAAATAAAAAAAACGTGACTTTGGTAAATAAATTTTAAATTAAAATCTTAACGATTGAGAACTTATTCCATAATATTACGTAAAATATATGCCGATTTTATCACTGTTTTTATTCATTTTTTATATTTTTAATTCTAAAAATATGTTTTGAAAATTTAATAAATAAACTGCTTTCATCCATTTTAAAAGAATTAAAATATTTCAAATTTAATTAAATCTGTGGATAGTGGATAGAACTTGACAACAGATAACAAGCAGTCTGTATATTTTCAAACAGTTGTGGTCAAACGGAACCTTGTACACCTACCAGTGGGGACTTCTTTTGAAAATGAGAATATGACTGGACAATTATAATGCCTATACAATTATAATACGGGGCTTTCAGGGCCCGAGTGTTTCACTTAAGTCAACGCAAGTTTCGTTCGAATGCACATTAATATTTTAGCTAGCAGTCAAAGGCAATACCATTCAGGAACACAAAAACCAGGGCTCTTCGTATCTGTAACAAGGAGAGCAAAATTTTTCTCCATGTGTGAAACAGTACACATTATTTTGGTGCCTAATCATCACCAAATAGTGTTCAGAAATAATGAGGCGAATAATTTAGCTAACAAACAACACCAGATAATCGTAGGAAACATGTTTGGAGAATTCAATGCCTTTTGAAACACTAGAAAATGAAATAAACGCTTGAATTACTAAGACAATTCGAGATCACACAGACATGAGCAAAACTGTGAGACTGTTAAGTATTAAAATATTAATCTAATCGGAAGAATTAGGATCCTTACGGTTCATTCAACTTTACAGATGCCTTTGAGCATCATAACGAACAAATCGGTACGTGGCGAGGTCTTAAAAACGATGGAATATAATGTCATTGCATAGTTTAATGCTCTACAAGACATTACTCATCTAAATGAAGTGTGTATTAAGCTTAACTTCAAGTGTCGAAGTCGTGGCTTTGATTCCCACCAGAGACTCTGAGTGTTTGTATTTGTCCAGACCATTTGTCTGACATTATATGTGATTGCTCACAATAGGAAAAATAAAGTGAAAATTATTACTAAAAACCAATTCGCGAATTTCAAATGTCCCACATTACTTACTCCTTCTTTTCTTCTATAAACAATCTTCCTTGCTTTCAAACACAATGCACTGCATGAATAGAGGTCATTATCTGAGAGCTGGTCTCACAAACAAATTTAAATTAAAGCAATACGTACCACGATACAGCTTTCCTATGAATTCACATGGTTTTAATCTCTCACTTAAGTTCAAATAATAATGAAAATAACTGTCAATGATATGTATTGTGATGTTTACTGCTAAAAATTTAGGCAATAATGGCATGAAGTATGATGAAATTATTTAAAATTTCATGGCTAACGTGCACAGATTCTAAAATCGCTAATGCATTTAGAAATTTTATGGCACAGGAATCTTTTTCTCATTTGTGTTTCCTTACAAACCAAGTACAGAGGAAATGTTGATCATAATTTTTATTTGCCTATGCCCAATACATCAAGAACTTCGAATGTACACAATTGCAGATGTCATACGATTAATTAATTTAGTCATCCAAACATTTTACTATAAGCATAGGGGGCGCAGTAGTTCAGAAAACGGTAAAAACTGTTGCCAAAAAGGCTGAGTTTACGTTTTTCAGCCAAGAATGTCAGTCATTTAAAGTTAATTATGAGCATGAAAAACGGAATGATTTTTTAAGGGATGTGCACAGCTTAGAACTTTCTTATCAATAGGACTGTCATCGAAGTCTTCAAGGTACAAAAAACAACATATCAACACATTGCTGTCTCCAAGACATGATAGCATATTATACAGTGCTGTTCAAAAAAATAGATTCACCTACTCTCCAAATAGTTTACTATATATCTCAATCTCTATATGTGAAAAAGTAACAGTACTTTCTTTTTGATCTCTTATGAATATAATCCCGTTACACTACAAAGATTTGAAGCGTCACTCTTCTCTAGTATAGAGTTAGTCTCGAAGATGTGAGATCGTGATGAATCTATTTTTTTGAACAGCACTGTATATAATATACTTTAGCAATGAAAATATTTTCAACGTTTGGCTTATATTTTCTAGATGTCTTTACCAAGCTTAAAACGCTCCTAACTAGAATAATGTTTACTTATGTTATTGTGTTTTCATAAGGCAATTGAACTCTGTTTTATAAACTTTTTTTATAACAAAATTTCTTTTTAAATGAAAATAATTGCTGATATCCATTGAATACCCACCCTTGTATTTTAAATTTTCAAATAAAATTATAAAATTAACATAAACATTCTAATGTAGACTGTGACTGTACACACAATAACACGATAATAAATCAAATTAATCAACGTTAGGTAAAGTGCTTAAAAAATATATTGAAAAATTGTATCATAATTAATAACAAAAAGAAAAAACGTCACTGTTAAATACAAATAGTTGGCATGAATAAATGAATGATTAACCCTTTGAAGGCCTATTAAGGGACTTAGTTATTAAAAGAAACTCCTTAACAATAAACCGTTAAAACTATGAAGATGAAAAACGTTTAAACGTTTACTATTCAGTTCTACAAAAATTTTTCTTTGTATTCCATAAAAAAAATGTAAACAAATGGGTTAATTACAGTAAAGAAACAATTTCGAAATGAAACAAAAACAATTTAGCCGGAACACATTTGTATATATATATATGGAGACGAAAGATTAAACCTTGCATGCGTATATTTTTTTTTCTGTTTATAAATTCTTTTTTCAACAAAAATATTTCTAAATTTCTATTGAGCTTATCACATGAGCAAAAGAGCAATGAAAACACATGCTAGCTGGCTGGCTGGCTGGTTGAATCTAATAAAAATGAAATGAACTATGATAATGATATGGATGGAGTGAGTGTAAGGGGGGGGGGGGGGGGGTGTATGGTGGGTATATACAAAAAGGAAAATGTCTTAAGTTAGATAATAACAATGAAATTGTTATTCTATTCTTAAATAATAAAAAAAATGTTTAAAATAAGCATTTAAAAACAAACAAGAGTTTACACAGGTGCTCCCCTTTAGTTATTACATGAAACTGCAGTTAAATTATTCACTTTTTTTTTTAACATGAGAATTTTGTTTTTTTTTGCTACTGTAATCAATATTTAAATACAATTGGTTGGTGGTTGGTGGTCGTGACACGTGTGATATAAACTAATTAGTTAGGATAGTGTTTAGGAGAGTAAAATGTGTGTGTTTGTGTGTGTGTGTGTGTGTGTGTCTGTTTTAATTGTTATCTCCTTCGAATTGTTATATTTCAGTTCAGTGTTTAATAACGGTTTTATTATTTACGATTAACTAATAATTTATTACGTAATTAAACTGATAGCCGTTCATTTTGAAATATATTTTATGAAATGCTTGAAAATAATGCATTTGTTTGTATATTTTATTAGTTTCATTTCAAAATTGAACTTTATATTGTAATGAGTGAACAGTTATAACAAAATTTACCTTAAGAGTGGGATAATAATAAAAACGAAACAAAAATTGAAATAAATTTTCGCATTTTCTACAATAAGCCTCCTAGGAAATTCTATTCAAATTAAATTTACATACATAATTGGCCATTACAACCCTTCAGTCAGGATTACGGCCTAGCTTCTCATCACCACTTATGTTGTATGTGTTAATTTTATACATGAGTGGCGGGACCTACAGTTTAAAGACGTCTCCGAACGACAGATTTTTGAGAAACTTTTCATGGCAATTTCATTTACTCTCAGAGTTTTTGCCAGAAATCTGCTGAGAGGAAGCCGCCGAAGAAATATTTTTTCATATTTCGAGTTTGATGTCTGACCGGGGATACGAACCCTGGCCTTTCGTCTAATAAGCCAACACACTACCTACTAGACCACGGCGGCTTCTCAAATTAAACTTGGCTTTTCATAAAAAATAAAAACAGCAAACAATTGTATTGGATTTGAATTTGGCACTGAGAATGTTCATCTTATAAAGTAAAAAAAAAATCGAAAATATTCCAACTGCCTTCGTTAAAGATGAATTGTTGAGGATAGGGACTGTCTGAGCTCATTGCTCCTTGCACTTGAAGAGATCAATTACTTATCACTAATAATGTCTCGTATCTTCTTCATTCAAGCAAATCTTAACAGAAATAATATTTCAAGGCCTATGTAAATAGTGCTTTCCACTCCATTTATGAGCCAGTCCTTTTAGAGTCTGGGGCGGTTCTCGTATTTATTATAACTATGAAAAGCTGTTAATGTAACGTCACGCACATAAAAGAGGTGTGACACATAAACTTGGAAACTAGAATTATGAAAAGAAGAGACTCCGCCCAGCTGCTAATCTGTTGGCTTTGTTTACGGAGAAATTTAATTCAATAAATTAAACTGTCCGGTTAGAATATGTTTGCAGCTTTAAGGTGTTCGCTAATGTATTTCTATCAAAACCTATTGCTTTTAGTCCTAATTGTAAATTTCCTCTTAAGATGAGTTTTCAGATAAAATTCTGGATACCAGATTTCCATACAACAAGAACTAGTTTAACGTCTACAAACTAATGTAAATTAAAGATAAAGTTTAAGAAGGCAGAAGCTTAATAGTATTAGCGCGAAAGTCTAATGTACTGTGCTCTGGAAGCTTTACATTTTTCAGGAAGAATGCAAGTGCTTTTGTTTCTTTTATAAAACGGTATAACAAATACGTCACTTCACCTTCAATTTTATTGATTCTGCAGACCGCGGACAAAATGTGGTTTATATTACCGTCATTACATGGTAAGTTGTTTCACAATATTAAACAGAAGACTATAGAACTTATTGTTCTTTTGAGGAAACTACTCTCTTCTCTTTTTCCTTCCTCCTGAAACCCCCGAAAAATTCGGTCTAAATCAGGCCAAATGTGATAACAATTTCGTTTTTCTTTATTTCACATGATTAAGGGTACCGTTCCCGAGTAGAGTACAGATTATTAACTAAATGAACTTTCAATAGCAACAACTAATCACGACAATCGGATCTACGCTCCGAAACGACCCAATCACGGATCGACCAAGGATTGTCAACTCAGCGAAAGCTGTTTCAACCGGAAGTTTTTTCCCAAGCGAGATACTTCTGGAGACAGCAGCAGAGCAACAACATACATACATACATAATTCGCCATTACAACCCTTCAGTCAGGATTACGGCCTAGTTTCTCACACCACTTATGTTGTGTTTGTTAACTTTATACATGAGTGGCGGAACCTACAGTTTAAAGCCGACTCCAAACGACAGATTTTTGAGAAACTTTTCATGGCAATTTTATTTGTACACTCAGAGTTTTTGCCAGAAATATGCTGAGTGGAAGTCGCCGCAGAAATATTTCTTCATATTTCGTTTTTGATGTCTGACCAGGGATTTGAACCCTGGCTTTTTGTCTAATAAGCCAACACCCTGCCTACTAGACTACGGCGACTATTCCGAGAACAGTACAGATTATTAACTAAATGAACTTTCAATAGCAACTACTAATCACGACAATCGCATCTACGCTCCGGAGCAACCTGATCACGCACCGGCTAATGATTTTCAACCCAGCGAAAACTGTTTCAACCGGACGTTTTTTTTCCAAGGGTGATACTTCTGGAGACACCAGCAGAGCTGTTACAACAACAACTAATCAATGTAAAGGGTTATCCGTAAATTAAATGTACTTCTACATTACTAAGGAAAGGATTTTAAATACAAGTTTTTAATCTTTCTATCTCAGGAAGGATCATAAGGTAAATAGTAGGAATTCATAATGTAGTGTTAGTGTTTGCTAAGGATGCATCTGATCTGTAATACTTAATCTTCAATTTTCTGGAATAAAAACCGGGCTAATCTTGATTATGTCGGTATACTAAGGTCGATGTGTTTGTAATTTCCTATTACTATTCTGCCGAAAGGATATTAATAGCCTACACAGGGATATATGCTAACCAAATGTAAGTGTTTGCAGAAAAATTCACAAAATATTTAAACAAGAAAAACAATGGAACACGTGTAACCATTGTGAAGAAGATTTTTAGAACAAAAAGGAGTTTAAGGTGTTCATCCTGTGATTTGGAATATATCGATTTAGATGGCTTTACCCTTCTATTAAAAAATACTGAAAGGAAATTGTTTTTTTTTTTTATTAAAAATCTTTAAACAGATTGTTGTATTCCTTAAATGTGTATGCTATCCACTCAATCAAAATTTTATAAAAAAAAAAATCAAATCAAAAATATTGAAATCAAATCAGGTACAGCTGAGTTGGTATGTATAAAAGTATGTAATGGTCAGAGAAGTGTATTTGAAATTAAATTTCAATAACAAATGAAGGACATACTCTTTTTTTTTAGTTTAAAAAGAACTAAAAGACATGCAAAATAGTAAAGATTGTAACATTTAAAAAGGGAAAATCATTCAAAACGTTAAACGTAAAACAAAAAATATATTTTAAAGATAAAAATTATAACCCAGTTTGAAGAGTTTCAACAGAATTTTGAAAGTTGAAATGTACTTTGTTTTCTTTTTTTTGTTGGATAACAAATAAATCAAGAAAAAAATAAATGAAATATGGAAATATGTAAAGGTAAAGGATACTATAAACATAAAATAAATATTGAAATAAAGAAAGAAAGAAAGAAGCAAAATGTTTACAAAACCAATATTCATAAGATGCTTGATGTAAATGTAAAGTGAAAGTGAAAGTGTTAGAGAAGAATAGTTACACGCAGATACATAAATAGGATACGCACATAAAAATCAATGGCATACATTAAATATCATATGTATGGTGCAATTACACTTATTGTTGAAATCATTGTTAAAAAGAAAATGCCAATAAAGGTAAGATATTATATTTCTTTGTAAATATATAGACATGTAAAGAGCAAACTTAAATAATAAATGAAATGACTACAAATTAACAAAAAAAAAAACCAATATGTACACAATAATATAAACAATTTGAATACAAAACGCTTACCTATTGGGTGGTGGCGAATAACGCCCATCAACTTGATCACTTTCAGCTTCTTTTTGCTCACCATGTATGACAGCAATGCCCAAACGTAAACGTTCAGCATAAGAAGTAGCTTTCTGCGTTGAACCCGGATTACGGGCAACAATAACCGAATTACGATAATCGGGTATCTGTTATAATAATAAATATTAAAACTATTTCTATTCCCAATCTATTATTTAACAAATAGAAAAAGTCTTACACTTTCTTGTATGTACTGTAAAAGGAAGGGTGATGCTCTCAGATTATCAACAGGTATATCGAAGAAGCCTTGTATTTCTTTCTGATGCAAATCCATGGTAATAATGTGTGTCAAACCCGAGGTACACATCATTTTGGCTAACAATTTGGAAACAATACAACCACGTTTACGCATTTTACATTGCTTTGAATAAGGCAAATAGGGAATAACGCCAACAATAGAGCGTGCCGATGAGGTTTTACACGCATATGCCATTATTAATAATTCCATAATATTGTTATTGGCATCCCTAGAAGAAGATAAAATAATTTGAATTAATAAATAAAGCGCACAAAGAGTTAAATTATGTGGCATACTTGGTTCCGGTTTGTATAATATAAATATCTTTGCCTCTGACAGAATCACCAATTTCAACCATTGTTTCACGATTTGTTTTGTGAAATACCGAACAGCCACCGCTTTTAATGCCCATACGTTCGGCAACTAAATTGGCTAAATCCGGATGGGAATTGCCATGTATTATAACAATATCTGATGCAGATGTTGTATCCATATCGCTACGACAACGTTTTGGTGGCCGTACACTGCCCAATCTGTGAAAATAAACAAGTTTCGATAAATATTTTAATTACAATTCGAAAGGGAGATGTTATACAAAAAAAAAAAAAAAGAAAAACTGCGTTAAATAACATGGAGGGATTATAGCCATTAATGTACAGAGTTAAGTTGCTCAGCAGGAGTTTTGAAGGTAAAGCTTTTTTGGAAAAAATACAATTTCATTTAATTTTTAAAGCCTAGGGAGGCAAGCTGTGTTGTACGTTAAAAAAACTAAGAAGAAGCCAAACAGCCAGGAAATTAAGGAAGTTATATACAAGAAATTAAAATGAAAAACGAAAAAAAAAATGTAAGAATTGAATCAATTTACCTTGATTTTGGCATAGAATTTATTAAAGGATATGCAGAGCGAGACAAAAATGTGCAAGGAAGGGAGATTTAAAATTTTTGACAAAAAATTTCGGCTGTAAAAAATATTGAAAATAATTTTCGTTTTAATTTTGGAAACCAATTGTGTTACTAGTTCTATTCAAAATGAAAAATTTTCGATTTACGCAGTTTTGTCTCATAAAAAAAAATTTAGAAAAAAAGAACAATTTTTTAAAAAAGTGAAATAAAGTCTACTGGAGTTTAAAAATAACGAAGTGAACCTAATCGCAGATTTAAACATTTTTTAAAGAGCTCTCACTTTATTATATAAAACTCTATAAAAGCCTTCAACTCAATTTAATAGCTTTAAGAAGTCAATTCGAAGTTGAAGTTCAATTCATGATGATAAACTGTGTAGCACCGGCCTATAAGTTTATATCGTTTTCAAGCATGCAAGATGCTAATGAAACAATTTTTCTATTGCGAAATGGGTATACAATGCCGTCTTTCTAAAGCATTCCATTTTACGCCACTTTTTTTTAATGAATTTTTAAAATTTTAAGTTCCGGGATTTGACAAGAGTTCTGTCTGATCATTCGCTTAAGTTTTTACTTATGGCGGCTATTGAAGCCCCCAATCTGTCTTGATTACATGTAAGCCGGAACTATTTAAATGTTCTTTGTTTGCTTTAACAGTTTCACTTTAACATATTTGTAGTGATGACGTTATGTAACCTACTATGTTTGTAGCTAATTCAGCGCGATTTAGCTTCACATTTTTCTAGGTACACTAACGAGAACATCTTGTACGCATGGAAAATTGTGACATAATACTTGTGCCTTCTTGTAATTTACTTAATAAATGCAATTGGCTTGATTGGCTTGATCTGTGTATGTAAATATGCTTCAAATGAAGCTTGAGAATTAATGAGCCTTGTGAGTACTATTTCGCAATCAATTAAAGAAAGATAAAGTGTTTATACGACTGATTGCTCAATGATTATAAGAAAGCTATTAATATGATAGTGATTTGTGGGGGATTGAAATTCTAATCTCAATGATAATATTAACTTTTGTCAGCTCCTTTGGACTATCGTTTGATCAATATACCTATATTGGCAAAGTTAACGTAAATCAATCCAAATTATTAGAATTTATACGGCCGTAGTCTAGGAGCTAGTGCATTAATTTTTTAGGCATAAGGCCAAGGTTCAAATCACATCTCAGACATTTTCAATGAAATGAAATGCAAAAAAAATATTTCTCCCGGCGACTTCCTCTCAAATTCCTCTGCAAATTTCTGGCAAAAACTCTGAGAGTAAATAGAAATTGCCATGAAAAGTTTCTCGCAAAATCTGTCGTTCAGAGTCGACTTTAAACTGCAGGTCCCGCCACTCATGTATAAAATTGACACACCCAACATACGGCGTGTGAGAATGTAGGTTGTAATCCTGACTAAAGGGTTTTTAATAATCAATTATGTATACCGACGCCACTTCCAAGCACTTTAATTGATCTGATAGGACATCTTTTACGCTTTCATTTTCTATTCTTAGTAACTCCAGTATGATTCTGTCTATGGCTGGCTATTTTGGATAGATTTTTATTTATTGTGCTGAAAGGTTGGAGTAAGCTGGTGGAACAAAAAGCCTCGAGATATATTTTCCAATGCGTTTTATCAAAGCATTTTATCTGCCGTCTTGTTAGAGGTTTGTGGTCTGGAGTTTGAATTGTGGCCTCATATCTAATAACTGCACTTCCTAGACTACGGTGACACAGTCCATAAGTAATTATTATTTTCTGCAAGCTGAGCCTTAAAATTGAAAATCAAAACAAGCTCAGTTGAATTATTCTCTTTACGATAAAACTGTTCCAGAGTTTTGATTCTAGAACTTGCCAAATATTTGATTTTAGAACTTTTCAAGCATAAGTTAGGTTAGTAGCTGTAAATGTTATGTTAACAAAACTTATTTCTGAATTTCTTTAATGTATTGGCGGCAATCCTTTAATTTCCTTTTTCCATTAAAAGAATATATTGAACACGTTATTGTCGCGCTAAGTCGACTTTTAGAAGACGAAAAATGAAGCAAAAAACTAGATTACAAACTCATCAGCATTTTCCATAGATAGTATCCAAGCTGTTATTAGGACCACGTGAATTGCCGTCATGTTGAAAGCAATCACCAGCAAGTGTAATTTTGACAAACTTTTACGTTCACTTTAATGAATTTGCTTGTAAAGAATGACAGTCTATGCTGTTGTATAGCTCGAAGGCCTTATAGATTGTGTTTGCAGTCTCTGAAAGTGTCGAAGTGTTTAATCCAATCAATTCTAAATTTATGGGTAAGCGTTCTCAAGCAAGTTGAAATTAGTTGAATCAACACTTAATCTTCTGTTCTTATTGTTAAGTGGTGTTTTAATATTTTTTTTTCTAATATCACTGACAAAAAATGTTTCATAAGCCACTAAAGTTGCGGTAAATATCGTTAAAACAAGAATCGTATTGACAAAAATTTCTCTCGCACTTTATATCCTGTAAGGAACACATCAATATAAAAAAAATTTGAACAAATATTGTGCACCAAACATTTAAGCATTAAGCAAGTAGGATAAAGAAAATCCCATACAAGTACAAACGAGTCACTTTTGATTTGCTGGTGTTGGTATGACTTCAACTTTTGACCTACTGAACTATATTTTTTGTATTCAAACGAAAATGTTTGTGGAATAACAAAAAAAACCATAATACGCCAGCAGTGTGCTTACAAATCCTATATCTGTTGAGCAGTAGTTACAATTAAAATTAACACGAAAGAAACATTAACAACGACAAACTTTTCTTTTTTATTTTGTGTACATTTTGTTTTTATATGTAACACATGCGAAACCATAGACATACAGGAACTTTTTTTTTCACAGGATAACGAAATGAATTTAAATTATTGTGTGTTGTTCACTTTACAAAATATACAGGCAGGCAGCCAACTGTTTAAGGAATAAAACTTTTCAACTTAAAGAAGAATTTATGAATAAAAACAAACTATCAGCAGAGAATATTGATCAAACACAGAAGAAGGAGAAATGTCAGTAGAGTAAAAATAAATAAAAATGAAAACTGTGTATGGCCGCCCTTCAGTAACGAAAAAGTAAGAAAGTTAAACGTCAACAAAATAAGCAGAATTATATTACTCTACTCAACTGCTGCATTTCTACGTTTTAATTTCAAATATAATACAATACATATACTAAAATAAGTATAAAAATAATAAAAATCAACTAAAAATAATACTCAAGTGAAAATCGAAAAGCAAAAAAGTGAATGAATTTTTCAAATCCTCACACCTCCCCCCAAATCATATTGCTGAACGCAATTGACTATTAGATTTTCATTTTGAGATTACGTTATAGAAACAAGAACAACAAAAAAAAAACTTCTAAATACGCCTATTTAAATATTCTATAATGAAAATAATTCGAAGGCTTTAGACTTTGTCTAATACTTTACAAATATTATTGAGAAAAAGAAAAGTGGAAAAGTGGAAAAGTGAAAAAGTGAAAAAATAAAGTGTAAACTATACACGCAAACACAAGAAGTTCGAAGAAATAATTCTTTTTTACTTGTGACATGTCCTTAAAGGTATACTTTTAAATGCACGTTTCTTAAGTGCCATAAAGTATGCAATATATTTGTTGCATTAGAAATATTACAAAAACAAAACAAGCAAACAAACAAAAAAAGAAAATAAACTATGAAGTAATCGTCATTTTCTTTATGGTAATAAATTTATAAAAACGCAACAACGTTTTATTCAACGGAATGTAAAAAAAAAGAAATTTCTAAATAATGGGTGATTCAGGTAAGTTTTAATGTGGCAAAATGTGTAATTCAAAATGTGATGCTTTATTCATATCATAGACATAGATTGACGGATTAAGGGCCATTATTACAACTTGCCGTTAACTAAAGTGAGGAATTTAAAGGGCAGATAAATTGTTTTTCATTATTATGAGTACCCAATAGCATAGGAGTGAGCGTTAAGCTAAAGGGATGATCATCCTACCTTTAACATTTAAAGTTCACTTTATCTTTGAGCTTGCCATATTGTATATATTATGTTCGATATGGCAATAATAAAATAATAAACATAACAAATAAGAAAGCACGTCGTTGACACTGCATTTTTAAAGCGCTTTTGTTAAGTGGCTAAAGTTATCGATATTGCAACTTACCGTTAAAGTTGGATTTAATTATGGGTATCTTTAGCTAAAGGAAACTGTAAAGTTATCTTTAACTTATTTTCGTTATTACTATCTACAGATAAAATAAAGTTCACTTTTTCAAAAATGTGGCAATGCCACATAATAAGAAAATAAGTTAAAAGTACCTTTAGCGAAAGGGAACTGTAAAGTTACCTTTAACTAAAATCCAACTTTAACGGCAAGTTGTAATAATGGACCTAACTCTAGTTGACTATTAAAATAGAACACTTAACCCTCACGTCCACAATATATGTATGTATGTAAGTTATTTATTTGCCTGTCATTAATTATTCTGTCGAAGGAAATTAGGGTATTGCGTTACTATTCATTGTTATTATTTTAAAATGCTTGTGTGTCCAAGTCACGTTTTTTAAAGTCTTGTTAAGAAGCCATGATAAGAAGTTATTCATAAATAAAATCGATTTTTTCTATATCCATACATACGGGATTTTCAGGCCCTTGGATTTTGAAAAATTAAGAAAAACTATTCAGAAAATTGGCAAAAGTGAATGAAAAATTTATTTAAGGCCATAAATGAATGGCCGTAATTCTAACTAAATTGTTGTAACAACCAATTAAGTATGTAAGTAAGTAAGTAAATAAGACAAGTGTGCGCCTGCAATATACTTTTAGAAGTTTTTCTCAAGTAAAGATAGCTTCTCACACTACTAATTTCAACTTTAGTGACGGAACCTAAAGTTTAATTTCGACTCCGTAAGACCGACTTAAGAAACTTTTACTCCCAGAGCTTTTGCCAGAAGACTACTTTACCAAAAGAAATATTTTTTTCCGTACTTCGTTTTGTTTGAAATGTATCATCCGGGGGTTGAACCATAGACTCCCGTTTAAGCTAACACACTACCAACTAGACTACACACTAGACTAGACTACACTATACATACATACATAATATATACATAATTGGCAATTACAACCCTTCAGTCAGGATTACGGCCTAGCTTCTCACACCACTTATGTTCTGTGTGTTAATTTTATACTCTCAGAGTTTTTTGCCAGAAATCTGCTGAGAGGAAGTCGCCGAAGAAATATTTTTTTCTTATTTCGTTTTTGTTGTCTGACCGGGGATACGAACCCTAGCCTTTCGTCTAATAAGCCAACACACTACCTACTAGACTACGGCAACTACAACTCTATAGGTCCATTCAAATTTGGTATACAGTTGTAACGTTGTCTATAAGGGCTGAATTTGGATGTGGTTTGGCCCTGTAGACTACGGTAACACCAAAGATTCATTAAATTTTGGCATCCATTTTCCAGTATTGCAAATTGTATTTTGCCAATGATATCTATAGGGGCTGGAATTGTTTGTGGCATAGGTTTGCAAGAGAGACGTCATGTATCCCCACAAACAATAGTTTATTGAGAACAAATTTTGCGGCCAGTCAAAATAGTAGATCAGAAAACCAAAAGCAAGCAAATCTTCCGATGTAGAAAGAGCTACGGCACTAGTGGACGAACTGAAACATCAACGTGTAAACCAAATTCGTAAGAGTCTTCCATGGTTTATGGATTCAAAAAGAATTTTTTTTGAAAGCCGTAGTATATTAAAAAAAAATGATAATTCTGCTAAAAAATTAATGGATATTGGATAAAATGGATAAGAATTAATGAATATGGATGGATAAGGAAGATATTTTGAATATTTCATAAGGCTGTTTGTTTCTTGAGAAGGCTATTAGTCGTGGTTTATTTGTTAAAGTTTTCAGATTGTCAGCGGACAATTCCGATCAATAAGACTGCGGTATATAGGTTTAGCGGCATATGATTATGTTTCTATTCTAGCAAATCTTAGTTCATGTTCCCTTCTTTTCTATGCAGATCTGTAATAACACTTTTTCAAAGGATATACTCCGAAACGATCGAAGTAAGGGGATCGTATTAAGGGTATCGAATTGATATCAATATTGTAGTAGTTCTATTTGATGGAAATGGAAAAGAAGATTAATTTCAGCATATTGGATAAATTCATCCAAAGGTTTCACACTGCACTGCACAAAAGTTTCGTCACTGTTCGGTATAAAATTCGAATGCTTATAGATCGCCAAAAGAAGTTCTAAAAACCTCTGATGGTATTTGCGCTAAATATTGATCCTTGATTGAAAATTTCTGAAAGAGATGAAGAGACATTTTAATGGAAGCCCTGCCTGTTTAACGAAAGAAAGTCAGCTAATGCACGAATATCATTTCGTTTATATCTATGGGCGCTACAAACATTGACGGGAGCAGCATATGTAGATGAAATACAGCGATGAAAATAAAGCGGCTCTGTGATCATAAGAGAGGTCTTTGGTGGCCTGTTCATGATAACAAAATAAATGTTTAATGCCTTGAGAAACTAGATATTCTGCATCTTGACTTTTATAGGGCCTGTAATAACGTGTATTAATGATAAGACGTATCATTATCTAGTATTTTCGGTATGAAAAGCAGGATTCCTCTAGAGATTAGTTGACCTATGCGTTCATAAAAACCTTAAAATTGTTTCAGTATGACTAAGGTTGATATTTTATGGTTTGAGTATGATTCTGTTTGATGCAGGATTGACACTTGGCCATATACAAATGCTTTATATTACAATGGTTTAAACTTTTACACGAAATACGCACAAACATTGACACATAAAATATGACCTTAAGAGTTTACATTACAATACAAAATTAACCCACCACTAGAGAGTTAAACGTTAACGTAATTTCATGAACATTTTCATACGAATTCAACGTTATACAGTTACTTATTAAGCACTTCAAAATATCATATAAAACATACAAACATACATACATACATACATACATAGAAAATAAATAAAATAGTTGATGGCAGCATTGAACTACTATTGAACACTTCCTAAGTTTTCATAGTAAAACGAAAAAAGAAAAAAAACCAGAAACGGAAAATATTAAAAGCATAGTGGCACGACACGTAAGTGCACACAGCAATTAAAATGCAAATCCATCCACTTTTTTTTTTCATCCTAACAATAGGATGCGCGCGATAAATGGCACGCATTAAGAAAGTTATTTCCAATATAGAGTCACCTTTTTACACGCTCACTACTAAACAAAACGAAAAGCCCTCTGACACCAATTCATTGAAAGTGAAAGTTGAAACAATTGTGAGGGAATATTAAAATGAGGAGAAGACAGACAAGCTTTGCATAATAAATTTTGAGAGACAAATTTACTGAAAAAATTTAATAAATTTTTCTATAAAATTATCTTGAAGTAAAAATTGCAAAAAGTGTACGTTTATAAATGAGAAACAACGGCCTTTCTGCCTTGTTTGCGTTTCTTTAATCTACTTTTGTTGTTCCAGCTAAGCAGGTGACTGACTGATTAGCTTTAACAAGTCCTAGCATAATAAGGCTGCCATATATCATTGCCTAGAAACAACGCCCTCCGAGTATTTGGTGTAGTGGTGAGGAATCTTGATCATTTTTGATTTCTACCACTAGTATTCCTAACTTCTACAAATTTCAATACAGATTCCTAATCCAATAAGAGTCTTCCTATCAGGCCTTCTTCGATATTTATTGATGTGATCGTTGACACGGAAACCTTTCTACTTCTTAAATTGTCGGCATTTCAGCAAAACCTTTTGAACTTTTGCATGTCATTATCTGGAAAATTCAATTTTCTTCGCACTGACACACAAGCAGATGACTTCTGTGATGATGAGAAGAATACTGAATGGTTACTTGTGATAAAAATAGGGCCAAGCCTACGATGACATAGCCCATAATGTCGATCATCTCATCTAAATTGTCATCTTTGTCCCCCTAGAAGACAGAACAATACTCGGATAGACTAATTCACTCAGAAATCTGTATCCTCAGAAGCTCTTCCTGTGACATCCATCCACAATGGCTGAGAAAGAATTACTTTTGATGAAAGCGTACACAGTCTAGGCAACTCTGGAAAGCTGATATATTGTGTTTGGCTTGTCAAAGACCATAAAGAGATTTTTAAAAGGTAAGTATCTCGAAAACCACCACAATCAGTATATCTAATTTGATCCTATGTACGGATTGATTATGCTGCAGCACATTAAAGTGAGATAGGTTTTAGACTTAGATTTTAAAAGACAGGATCCATGGCTTTTAACAAAGCCATTGGCATTCGAAAGCATCGATTGTTCAATAAATTTTTAACTAAAAACTCCGATCGTGATCCAAATCTAGAACAATCAAGCTGATGACAGTCTTTGATAGCCCATCAATGACAGCATTGACTTCAATGCGCACGCAAATATGTTTCAAAATCTTTTTGTGGTGATACTTAGCATTATTTGTTCACGATGGATATCGTATACTACGTTCAAGATGTTGAAAGCTAGCTTTTGTTAGCTTTAAAAGCAGCAAATCTAGCTCTTAAACAGATTTTCTGGGGCTTGATTTATTGTTTTTTAGTTCAAGCTCAGTTTCTTTTCATATTTAAATATGAACTTTGCTTTGTTTTGCATAAATATTCGCATAATTTCAGTTTTTGCGGGTAACTTTTTTTTAGCATTATGCGGTTACAAGCAATTTTTATTTATTTTTTCCTAAAATTTTTCACTTTGCAGGCAGGCACACGTTCTATCATTATCTCAGTGACTGTAGATTTGTTCGAATTTAGAATTTCGAAAAAAAAAAAAACATTGTAAATCAATTGTTATTCTCTTTTAATATGTAATAGGGCTGAACTTAATAAATAAAAAAAAAATTTTAATGTTTCAACTTTTTTTATTTTCGTTCATCTGTCGTTGCCTAGAAACAACGCTCTTTCTGCCTTGTTTACGTTTCTTTCATATATTTTTGTTGTTCCATCTAAGCACGTGACTGGTCAGCTGTAGCAAGTCCTAGCCATCTATCGTTGCTAATTTTTAAGCACTTCGTATTCTTTTCTTTTGCTGGCGTTTGTTTTAATTTCTATTAACTTGTTAACCAGTGCACACACGTATTTTCTAAATTTTTTCAGCAGTTTTTCAACGATTTTTTACCAGTTAAATACAGGTTGTCAAAGTAGTTTCACTTTAAAAAAAAATGTTAAATTGTTTCATTGATAAGTCTAGATAGAGAGGATAAGACTCGTAACTAACTTTAGCTGAACTGGTTTAAAAACCTTGTTGTTTTTCTATCAACTATAACAGACCTAACTTGTACAAACAGGATCTCTGGACTATCCAGTCTGATCTATCGATCTTACCACACAATCAACAATAGTTCTAAACAAAAACAGTGAGGCATATGGAGATTATGAGCTTGAAATTCAATTGTCCATAGCCAATTAGCCAGGAAAGTTTCTAAAAAGAATAGCTCACCACTATGTTTTAAACATACCCGGCACTACCTAGTCGAACTAAATGTCGTATGGACTCTATTTAAAGCCATCAAAACATGCTTTCGTTTTTGGTCAAGCTTTAAAGCGTATGAAAAAGTCCCCTACATGTACTACATACTTTCGGTTTTGGTCAAGCTTTAAAGCGTACGAAAAAGTCTGTATGTGCGTTTGTTTATGGTACGTGACTTACTTTAATTAACCGTTTGTAAAAGGTTATTAAATTTCTACGAACTATTAGCGGGTTGTACTTTGGTTTTTTTTGCTTTACAAAAATTTTATTGAGAATAAATAAAGATTGCGGTTACACTATACTCTTGTCAAATATTTTTTTTCTTTTATTCTTATTTTTTATTCAACTCAACTTTATTTTAATAAATTTAATTTTACTTATTTTATATCGAAATTGAAAAGGATAAATTAAAAAGCCAAGTGATAAAATAAAACAGTATTTATGGATAAATAAAAAAAAAGAATATTTTAACCTTAAAACAAAAGAAAAAAAATTTTTTTAAATCAACAAAAAAAAATATTTAAAAAAAAGAACACTGTACACATTGTATGTATGTAAGTATGTCTTTGTAATAAAAAAAAAACAATGTTTTTGTATTTCAATGCTACAATAAAAGAATGAAAAATTTTAATTTAAATTTGTATTAAACTGGTAGGAATTAAGCCAAAAATAACAATTTTCTTCTTTCGGTTTTAATTGTATAGACAAGATGGTTTAATCTTCTAAAGTAACATTACGGAACAAATAAGACATGGATTCTTTATTGTGAATACGGCGTATAGCTTCGGCAATTAGAATGGAAATGTCAATTGTTTTAATTTTATGACATTGTAATTTTTGGATCTCATGTGGAATGGTATTAGTAACAACAACCTGTTAGAAAAAGCATTTTTTTTTTGGAATTAGAAATCATGTGTAATAGGAAAATAATAATTCAATAATTACCTCATCTATGGGAGATTCCTCAATTAAACGAGGTGCATCCGAACTTAACAAACCATGAGTGGCCAAAACATAAATTTTACAAGCACCATTTTCTTTTAAGACTTCAGCAGCCGCAACAAACGATTGAACATCATCAATTAAATCGTCCTGAAATAAAATAATGAATCTCATATGGAGGAAACCATTTAAGTTTTGAACTTAAAATACGATATATTTACCACCATAATGGCAATGCGTCCACCAACATCGCCCACAACATTAATGGGAGGTTTAACTTTGGGTGGATGATCGGGCACACCAACCGATACACTGATGGTACGAGTACGGCTATTTTGATTAAAATTTTTGTTCGTTAGAGTGTTTTATTTTTAATTTTTTTTGTTTTGTTTTTTTTTTCTTTGTATATTTAATGAGAAAAAAAAATGAATTTTTTTATGGCATTTTTTGTATGAAATTGTTTTGATGACGTTTTATTTTCTTTTTCTTTTTCGAAATTAATATATGTAATGTTAATGCATTTATTTTCATATATATATACGTATGTATATAGTATTGTAATTATATTTTTTAATTTCTTGTATTAAAAAATACCAACCTAGGCGTTGCTGGTAAGCACATTTCAACTGTATTTCCTATGTCATAGGTACTGGATTTGTTTTGTTTTGTTTTGTTTTTTTTTTTCGTTTCGTTTTGAACACAATTGTAATAAAATAGAAAATAAATTTTGTTTTTTTCTTTTTGTTTTTTTTTTTGTTTGTTTCGAATTTCGGTTTTTTTTTTAATAAATTTTAGTACAAAAACAATAAATTATTGAAACTAATATATACACACACACTAGCTGGCAAAAATAAAATATTTTAAATTAATTTAATTAAACAAAACACACAAGACCACTCAATGTTACACCAAAATACATACACATAAACGAAATGAAAAATCGAATTAATTTGTTAAAGGATTCGAAGAAAAAAAAATTCAGCCCTAATGTCGTAGCTCGACAATAGTAAGAATACTTACTATACGTCTTTATTAAAGTATAAAAACATTCCGAATCAGTTTTAAAATAGCATTCAACTTCAATTCGCTAAATTATCTCCAATCGAAATTAAAAAATGGTATAGACAGCAATGTTTAAATGAATCTATGGTGCATAGAGCCACTGAAATAATGACAGTTTCATTTAGGTTAGATTAGGTACGATATAGCAGATTCCTTTGTATTCACTTCCAAATAACGGTTTGTTTTAGTGTGCATAGTAATGAGAAACTTTGCTCCCTATTCTTTCTCCAGATGTCTCTACAAGTAGACTCTAGTAATTCAGCAGTTGAGTGATTCCCTGAATGCATTATTTATAGGGACCTCATTCATGGGAGGACCTATAGATTTTTAAAATTTGAAAACCATTCTGAACATTTTTGCATTTCCATCAAGCTTGCTCGAATTTGTGGGCAAGTATTTTAATCACAACAGTAGCTTATATACGAAAAATCTGACAGCCTTTCATTTTATTGGCTAGTAGTCCTTGAGAGCATATGGCTGCGCAAAAAATTTCTGCCTTGTTTGCGTTTCTTTAATCTATTTTTATTGTTCCAGCTAAGCAGGTAACTGGTCAGCTGTAGCAAGTCCTATCCACCTATCGTAGCCTAGAAACAACGCCCTTTCTGCCTAATTTGCGTTTCTGTAATCTATTTTTGTTGTTCCATCTAGGCACGTGACTGGTCAGCTGTTACAAGACCTAGCACAGCTCACCAAATTATATACCTCTGGAGATATTTGAAATCTTTTTTTTTCCTTGTATTGAACTCTGACAGTTCCGCTCTTGTAATGACATAACATTCTAGACCAAGTTATTGATTAAAGCTTCGTGATTCATTACAAGACAAATAAATTTCGTATTGCACAGGACGTATAGTTTTCTAAACCTTAACTTAAGCTTATCAGTCATTCCATTTGATACTTTCACGACTTTGTAAGTATTGATTTTGCTTATTATGTTTTGTTTTGTCGTGTCACGAACCAAAGTTTTTTTTATCCAACTTTTCCGAGGTTTCCTTGCAGAAACTGTTTTTCTATAGATTGATTGGGCTTCTCTTTTGGTCGTCCAATTTAAAATTCCTGGTTAAAAATTAAAGTGGACACTTCTCAAACAATATTTTCATATCTTCCGTTCGAATTTTTAAGCATACACAACATAATTGGCCATTACAACCTTCAGTCAGGATTACGGCCTAGCTTCTCACACCACTTATGTTGTGTGTGTTAATTTTATACATGAGTGGCGGGACCTACAGTTTAAAGTTGACTCCGAACGAGATTTTTGAGAAACTTTTCATGGCAATTTTATTTACTCTCAGAGCTTTTGCCAGAAATCTGCTGAGAGGAAGCCGCCGAAGAAGAAATATTTTTTTCATATTTCTTTTTTGATGTCTGACCGGGGATTCGAACCCTGGCCTTTCGTCTAATAAGCCAACACACTACCTACTAGGCTACGACGATTTTTAATTAAATTGAAAGATTTTTTTTCAATATTTGCTTGGCAATTTAGATTTCCAAGTCTCCGGCCATTGCATGAAAGTTACAAATGTAAGCCGTAAGAAAGTTGAACCAAGATACTTGAACCCTTGTTGTGACATCTAAAAAATATGCTCATTACAGCGTCATAATACGTAATGCCTACAAACCATTACGAGATAAAACTTATTTTGTTTCCTTATAAGACCAGGCTTTAGCTCCATTTGCAAAATGAACCATCGGTCCATATCACCTTAAATGGCTTGAAAATAAAAATATGTAGCCAGAGTTGTACTGTCACCAATTCATAACTAAACACACTGATTTCATCTTCCGAAGAGAATATTCCTCAGTGCTTTTTAGGTCACAAAAATGAAATTGATTTCAAAATCCAAAAGCTATTTTTATCAATCAAAGTAATAATGTTAGCATGACACAAACAATTAAAATTCTGCAAACTTAACGTCAATTCGTCAGAAAACAAATCTATTTTTTTCAAATTCTGAATACAAACATTTTATACGCGATGAAATTGATTTATTAGCTTCGATTAGTTAAACTTCTGGAAATTAAACGTCAATTTGTTAGCAAGTTGTTCAATTCAATTAATCGTTCATTATTCTTTTAAGAATTACACAACAGTGTACGAGTATAAGCGTGTGGCTTGGCAGAGAAGTGGTTGTAGGCGGGTTGATAGTCAGAACCGTACTAATTCTTGTGTACAATTTGTATAAATTAGTCCCGAAATTTGTTAGTATTTATAGAGATTAAGCATAAATAATCGGGGGGATTTGTTGGCCCATTCAAGGCTTAGCAAAATGACTGATCAGTGGATCAGATCAAAATATGACAGTTTGTTTGTGTTGCTGATTAAATCGCCTTCAACATGCTTCAAGGCACTTTTTCTTATAAATTTTCGAATATATCAACAGTTTTAATATTACTTCTTTACTTCATAGACTATTGTTTATAACCGTAACAATAATTATTATAATGTTTAAATATTAAAATTAAATTTTATTTTATTATTTTATATGCTGCCAATAAAATTTATAATTTTTTAAAAAATCTAAAAAACTTTCTTATTTCTTTTATTGACTTTTTATTCTGTTTATAACACTTCTACAACAACAAAAAAAAAAAAATAAAAAATTGTAAAAGTTAATAAATTTACATTCACTTACATCATTGCAGTCTAAATCATTTGTAGGTTAAAAAAAAAAAAATTCGTTTAGTCTACAAAAAAGCTGTTCCCTTTCCTTATAATTTAAATGTCATAAAATGTCCTTTAAGAACGTATAAGGCATTGAAATATTTAAAATATTTTTTAAGTGTAAATCTAAATAAAAAATGTCATAGCATCCGCCACCATGTGCACTCTCCGAAGTCTGATCGACGAATAAACAAAAGAGCATAAGCAATGTGTGTGAATTCTCTCTGCACAATTGTGCTATGAAATGGTAATCCCTGATCTAGTGACACTAACATGGTCAGTTAAATTAAATTAAGCTTTAATTAAAGAGTAGAAGAGCAGTTAATAATTTATTTTATAGATTAAAGCCTTGATCTTAGATTGTTTTCTTAAAAAGAAACAAAAATTTATAAAAAGTTCTGATTGATACAAGCTTTAAGCCACTGTTTAAATATTTAAATGACTATAAAAAAAATAAGCAAATCGTAATAAAAATTTCCATACATAAATATAATTAAAGTAATTTCATTTTATTTATAAAATATTATTAATTCACGTGTTCTGTATAATGCAGTTGACTATAGCTTGCCTATATGCTAGTGATTTTTGCAAACAAAACAAAAGCATATGATCACTTATTAAAAAACTATATTGCGAATGTATATGTAATGTATGTATAGAATATGTATGTGTAGATATATTAAAATAAATCATAAAGTAATTTTATAATTAACATTCTTTAATTTGTTTTTCTATTTCTATTAACAATTAAACTCTTCCTTTCTAGAAAGTTTTTATAACCCAAACACGAACAGTTAACAAGCAAAGCCAATAAATTTAAGTTAAATATTTAAACTGACTTGTGTTGGGGTACTTAATAATGATTTTGATTTTCATTTCATCAACATGCATAAAGTTATACATCTTTGACTCAAAAATTAGGGAATGTTTTTTTAGATATTTAATAGGAGCTACTTTTGGTTCTAAAAATTTGCTCACCTACTAATAACAAACCTTTTAATTTAACAAAAAAAAAACAAAAAAAAATACAACCCAAGGCATGTAAATTATAAACAAAAATTCATGATCAATTTACATACAAATATTTATTGTGAAAACCCCATAAACTTTTCTCGTCGTTAGTTTAGTTTACAAGGCTAGTGAAGCCCTTGGAGTTATATTCTCACCTATCTTTGCAACCTAACCTAACCTAATTAGCTATTAAAATTGCTTATACAAGTCTGTCACTAAAGACATTTTAATTTTAATTGCTTTTTCAAATACTTTCAGAAATATTAGTTGATTTTAAAATGCCATAAAAAGAGCATTAAATTCATTCCCCAATATACTTAACAATGGGGCACAGATAATTCATTTTGACTTGAAACTGTAATCGTGTCATTTTTATGGCATTTTTCATAATTTAATCAAATTTTTTTTTCATTTTTTAAATAATAATTATAAAACAGATAAGATTAAATAATTAACGTTGCACGCTTTTCGTTTTAGATTTATTTAAAGAAGATTTTGTTGTTTAATTTGTTTTTTTTTTTAATTTATTTTTTTATTTTTAAAATGTGCACGTGAAAGTTTATTGTTTATGAAAATATGTTTAAGACCCTCTGATAGCAGAATACAGTGGCGCATAGAAGATTTTAATCATTTGAAATGATACTTGCTACACAGACAAGCTTCTTGCATCCACAAGAGGGTAACATCAACAACGAAGTTCATATGAAGGAAGCTCAGACAATGTCACATATCACCCCTAGGTCTAATATATCAACCCATAACATATTCGCAGACCAACAATCAAGCTCTTAGCTGAAAAAAAGTTGATTGTCATCTTCCTAGGTCCTGTTAAAAACTTGATTAATGAAACAAGACAAAAGAAATAAGAAGATAGGCGACCATTTTTGTGACAAGCCTTTGTCTTTTAATACGTTCACGCTGGCGCGTACCACCGGTGGCCCGCAGTAGATTACCTTACTTGTGTGTACTTGTTGGTGGCCTGCACTAGACTGTCACATCGGATGACGTGTACTACCGATGGTACGCAACTTGATTACGCTATTGGACGGTAGGTAATACCAAATATTTCGATCTTTAACAAAATTCAGTACTGTTCACTGTAAAAATTCAAAAAATTTAATGAGAATGAGACGAATTTACGAAGGAAAACACAGCACTTTACACGATACCGTTGTGTTGCTGCAAAACAGCTGCCGTCCGATAGAGCGAAAAGCATTTAGCGCAGCCGCCAGTAGGTAACAACCATGAATTTAAGAGCCGGCGTGAACGTGTTAAAGAAGAGAAAATGAATAAAAAGCATGGTTGTTGCTGTAATTACTGGTTATTTTCTAGTAGATCACATAGAAGCGGAAGGCTGGAATTCTACGTCATAACCGTCACAGAAGCTACAATGAATTTTAATCGAAGGAAAGAAACACTCTCTCTGTATTGAGCGATCAAGCACTAATTGTTGCTAGAGAGCTTTAATGACTTGTTAGAACTTTTAAATGTTTAAGGGCCATTATTACAATTTGCCATTTTAACTGGCAGATAAATTCTTCTTCGTTATTATAAGTAGCCAATAAGATAGAAGTAAGCGTTAAGCTAAAGGGAGGATCATCCTAACATAACAAAACATAAAACATAACAAAAAAAAAAGTTCGCAACTGCCACTACGTTAAAAAAACTTTTTAACTGAGCAGTGTTATCGGCAGTGCTCCGACACTGCCATAGTTTTGAAAATGTTAACTTTATTTTATCTGTAAGTTGTCATAACGAAAATAAATTAAAGGTAACTTTACAGTTCCCTTTAGCTAAAGTTACCTTTAACTAACCTCAACTTTAACGGCAAGTTGTAATAATGGCCCTAAACGTTTAAGCATGTTTGAAGCCATGATGCTGAGGATAGGTTAAGACCTGCCGAAAGAGATTTCTATATAGAATCCTCTTCGGAAATTGATCGAGTTGCTGGCCTATTTTTTTTTTTGGACTTCTTTAGAACTTCTTTTGGTTCGGACTTGACGCACGATGAGCTTTGTGACTTCATATACTGTTGTGCTGCCTTAAGCAGGAACCTACACTAGATTAAGATTACTCTTAGACTCAAGTGGGAATAACGGAAGTGCTATCCTTATCCATCGTAACTAACCGAAGGAGACGGAAAATTGGGTTTAGAAAATAATTTGCTGTTTATCTAATACAATTACAAGTCATGAACGGTCCAAACTGATTTACTTTTTATTCGCCATCAACTGAAGTATCCAAAATCAATTGAGAAATTATTAGTTTTAGATAGAAATCTCTTTCCCTGGCAATTGTAATACAAAGAAAACCAGGAAGCAATTTCCAAGAAGAAAAGGATGAATATCACATCACAAGCCACACATCTACCAGTAGACAAAACTGAGTTCCATACTATGTAGTGCAACTGTCAAAAGTTATTCAGAAACAATGCCATGGTTTTGTTTGTACTCGCTTGTTATTCCGATTTCAAAGCAAATACCAGAAAGTTTCAATCAATCCAATGGCTTTACATGACATCAGCTATAGATTCACTTACGGAACAAAATTACAAGACAGAGCAGGCAAAGAAATCGAAAGCGCATGAAGTGAATTACGAATTGTTGCTATTACAGTAGCACAGTAGGGGTTAAATAATTCCCACATTATAATTATGGTGAGATCGCTCGATCACACAAATACCATCTAGTGCAGGGGTTACCAAAAATTTTTTGGTTGTGTATTAGTGAGTAAGAGAGAGCAAACAAATTGAGAGAATTTATTTATTTACTGTCAAAGAAAAATGTTAGTAATATACGCTAATTTAATATCTTTATACACTAATCCCCCGTTTTACCATTTATCAGTCGATTTAATTCCAACCAAACAATATTAAGTCCAAGCTAGGTTTTTGTCTTCTTCCTTCCTTTACAACTATAAAGCATTAGATGGTAAAATTTAATTGAGGCCAGATACCTGATTCTTAGGAACTTCAAACTAAACAAACCTTCTGAGTCTGATAGTGTAGCAATATTGATTCTGAAGCACTTTTGCTCATTCAAATGCAAAACGTGTCGGAGCTCCCCATTATATTTCCTTCATTCCAGATGATGTTGCATTCTAAAATCAAGTAATCAATTTACAGTGATTACCTGTTAGTATTATTTTCCGAAAGTTTAGTACACGGAAGACCCCATATTATTTGCTGAATCATAAGAACATTAAAGAGAGAGAGAAGTTCTTAATGTTCTAGGCATGTTATACAACGGCTTCACTTTCTTTAACACTACAAGAAATATTTGACTTCATCCGAACGTATTGTTTACAAGGCTCGTATTTAACCAAAAACAATAAACAGTTATCAGGGGTAAGTAAATTGAATTCCTTTCTAAGGCGTATTAATGCCAGTAGAAATTATGTCTCTCCTGTTTGTTACAAGACGAACAAATTGAAAGTCGTAATGCATTACTTTCATATGAACGTTCCAAAATTTTTTTCTTTCAATATGTTCCTGATATTTTTTTTTTAAATTTTAATTTTATTTGCCATTAACAAACATACTCCATTTTAACTTTAATAAAAATAAAAATATAAGAACAATACGAGTATAAATAAGAAGATACATTTTTTTTTGAAATTCACAAGAATGCGATCAGAAATTTTTAAAATCAAATATTTGATTTACCGTTAATTACGTGTGCGAGTAGTAGACGGGATACAAGTTGATTAAAATGACAAAGTAGCTAAGTAAAGGCGAGCGGGCACAATAAATTTTTAAAGAGTAACTTTCAAAGTGAATCAGACTCATATAATTCAGACCATCGGGTATTGAAACAACGCCTGGTGGGGGAGGGGGGTCGGTGTTTAAACCGTCACCATCTGTATCTTTGGAATTTCAGAAATGTTTACTTTGTCATCATTTTCAACTCACTCACAGATGTAGTCAGCCAGTTATTTAAATAAGAAATAAGTCATTTGTGTATTTACTTTGAAAAAATGGTTTAAGTCCATATTTATTATTTATTATAACATTCACCCTACCTCTACTACCATCTGATTGTAATAAAAGAATTAAATATTGCCTCTAGTTTTCTTAGTTGGACCAATTCGAATCAAACGAATCTCATAAGAGTTGGTTTAATTCGTTTACGATTTGACTAACTGCTATCCCAGTAATACTTTTAAGCCACAACAAAAATAAATACGCGAAAAAAATTATTTTCCTTAGAATAGAGACGCACTTTAGGAATTTAATGTCCTCAGGGCTTATGATCTTTCCCCACAATTTTAAAATATCCAAGGGCCATTATTACAACTTGACGTTAAACTTGAGTTTAGTTAACGGTACCTTTAGCTAAAGGGAACTCTAAAGTTAGATTTAACTTATTAACTCGTTATTACAACCTGCAGATAAAATAAAGTTAACTTTTTCAAAAATATGGCAGTATCGGAGCAATGCTGATGAAACTGTTCACTTAAACAAGTTTTTTTTAAACGCAATGGCAACGACTGGCTTCCTTTTTTGTTGTATTTGTTCATTTTGTTTATATTACAAGTTGCCATATTGAAAATAATGAATAATATGGCAAGTTCAGGCATAAACTTAACTTTAAAAGTTAACGATAGGATGATCCTCCCTTTAGCTTAACGCTCACTTTTACTTTATTGGTCACTTATAATAACGAAAAACAATTTATCTGCAAGTTAAAATCTTCCCTTTAGTTAACGGCAATTTGTAATAATGGCCCTTAAAAGTTCTAATAAATCATTAAAGCTCTCTGGCGACAATTAGCGCTTGATCAGCCAATACAGAGAAAGTGTTTGTTTCCTTCGGTTAAAATTCATTGTAGCTTCTGTGATGTAGAATTCCAGCTTTTCTGTTCAATGCGATCTACTCGAAAATAACCAGTAATTACAGCAACAGCCATGCTTTTTATTCATTTTCGTTACTTTAAAGAACATAGGACTTGTCATAAGGATTTTCGCCTGTCTTCTTATTTTTGGCCTTCTTTCATTAATCAAGTTTTTTAACAGGTCCTAGGGAAATGGAATTCATATTTAATGGATTTGAGCTCTTGCAACGTTTTCTTTGTTTGAAAACAGAATGAGAATACTTCAGAATATAAAGATTGCATCACTTTAAACGATCCTACGACTATCAAATCTGTTTTGAAAGATAAAATTTAAAATAACTTCATGTGAATAATGAATAATGGTGAATAATGGTGAATAATGGAAATACCCGTTAATTCATTTCGATTTCTATCGTTTATCGAAAGTTTAATCAACTCTTTATTCAATGAACTAGAACTTGTTGTTAGAAAGTGAAACAATTCCCACACCGTTTGACGATTAGCATAATTTGGATGATAATTTTTGACAAGAAAACCCGGCTTTGAACTTGTACATTGACATGCGTACAACAAACACACTAAAACAATAGTTGTGTAGTGATGACATTGGCATTACCATCGAAATATGTTTGTTTCATTATAATAATAAATTTTTAATTCAATTCTGATTAATTTCAATACAAAGAAACATAATTTAAAACAAAAGAAAATGATGAATACAGTGTAAGATGATGAATACAGTGCGAATGCACACACACATAAATCACTTGAGAAGCTTATAATACAACTTGAAACTTGTATTATTATTAAATAAATTTGTTTTATTGTAAATGAAAGATAATTAAGATATGAAAAGCTTATTTATTTACACCACTATTGACTTAACTTCGTACAGAGATTGTTTAAAATCTGGGGGATTATTATTATGTTCGAAATACAATCTTACAGCGTAATATTGAAGTGAATTCTCTTTCGAATTGAAATACATAATAACCCAACTGATATCGAAATTATCTGGGACAAGTGATCTATAAGTCTTATTCCCATTAATAACTTCCATACGGATTTAGCTATCTGCACTCTCAAAGAAGTTGTGATACCATTATCAGAACCATTTAGTCGGGACGGATTTTTTGTTGCCTTTGAAAGTGACCGTAGTCCCTAAGGTAGTGTGTTGGGTTATTAGACGAAAAGTCACGGTTCAAATCCTCGGTCAGACATCAAAAACGAAATATGAAAAAATATTTGTTCGGCGACTTCCTCTCAGTAGATTTCTGGCAAAAACTCAGAGCGTACAAATAAAATTGCCATGAAAAGTTTCTCAATAAAAATTTGTCGTTCGGAGTCGACTTAAACTGTAGGTTTCGCCACTCGTGGATAAAATTAACACACTTTACATAAGTAATGTGAGAAGCTAGTTCGTAATCCTGACTGAAGGATTGTAATGGCCAATTATGAATGTATGTGTTGTATTTCTAAATACGAGGGCAGTCCAAAAATTAACCTATCATACGCATATCTGATGAAAACATATGAACTTTACTTTGACCACACTTACATACTGCAACAGCAGGTAGGTAGAAGAGGCTGTCTACTCAAGTCATATAAGCGGACACACTTAAGCCACACCCGGGACCTATTGGAATATCACAGTTTTCAATTTCCACCACTAGTTCAGAAACCACTCGAAGCGACTCTGACAGCCAATATAAATGCAGGATAGTTCATTCAGATCCTCGATAGAGTAGGCACCCAGGTGCCTCTTTATCTTCAGGCATAGTGCCGGCCAAGTACACAGTAGGTGAAGAACAGTCTTATTCTCTTCTTCCATATGGATTTATGGAAATCATTCGTAAGGTATCCAAGACCAATACTTCTCTTATGTGTGCCCATAATGCAATGCTCCGCAATAACCCGGACAACAGTACTAAGCCTGCTTCTTTTGAATTTAAGCACAGCTGTCTTGCGCCTTCTAGTCAGCCTTAACCAGATTTTCTGCGCCGTTCTATCCGTGTCCGAGGCCGCGGACCAATTGTGTTCACGATCGCATTGTCAATTATAAGCTTGTAAGCTTTCATTCGTTGATTTATAAAAAAAAAAAAAAAAAAAAAAAAAAAAAAAAAAAAAAAAAAAAAACCACCAGGAACTTAAGACAAATATGTATGTATGTAACTCCGTTAAACAATCGAGATAGAGTGAGGCTTGTGCTAAAGTTCAACATTAAGCCCGAGACCGACTTTGCCAAATAAAGCCGACAATACACTCATCCTTCTCAACCAATCTTCAACCTCTACGGAGGTCATTTGTAGTTTAGCGTGGTCTCTCCGCATACCTTCCTATTACGCAAGGCCTCTAAATAATAGATACAGTAACAGAAATGTCCCTGCGATCTAATTTAAGTAGTTGATTTGTATCCATGTCAAGTGGGACAAATAATAAAATAAGAATTTTTCTGAGTCCAAGATTTACTACAGTCTAATTAGCATTTTTGCGCAAAAGACAGCCCAACAGAATTGAGAGGTATTCGGACTGAGTGTTTCTGTTCTAGAAAGTTCCACACAATTACCAGGCATATCCCTTTGGCCAGAAAGCCATATTATACTGACAAAATACCACTCATAACGAATAGCATTGATTTGACGCAAATGATGGATTGACGTTCAGGAAGGCTGATGCCCTACGATCACATTTATAAATCGAACATCTAATGCTAACCATTGAATTTCTAAATGAAGTAGTAGCTTAAAAGCTTGTGGTACTTTTTTTGTGTGGCTTATAAGTTCCCCATTATGGATTATCTTGCCTTTGAAAATGTAAACAAACATTCGAATTAATTATTTGACTGACGGCACGTGACGTATGTATGTCTTTAAAACAGAAACGTTATGCACGTAATTCAAATAAATTTTAAAATAAACAATTAAAAATAAAACAAAAATAATAACACTCAAGTGATAAAGATAAAGCGATTTGTTTTTGTACGAGACATAAATAAATAAAGAAATTAATGATTTATTAAGGATACGGCATTTGGTGATAATCAATAAGTTCAACTCGTATTTTAAGAGAGCAATTTCTTTGAGGTCTAAGTTGTCTATTGAGCTTGTATATGTGAAACTGATAACAGAATGCAATGAAAGTATGATCGATACCAAACTGCAAAAGGACAAATCGAACTAGTGGGGCCATGATTGACGGATGTTTCATGATTGAAAGAGCAGTTTTATTTA
This sequence comes from Sarcophaga bullata, assembly GCA_005959815.1. Classification (NCBI taxonomy): domain Eukaryota; kingdom Metazoa; phylum Arthropoda; class Insecta; order Diptera; family Sarcophagidae; genus Sarcophaga; species Sarcophaga bullata. The sequence goes on from QOCX01000249.1 coordinate 231,028, forward strand.
CTCTCAGAGTTTTTGCCAGAAATCTGCTGGAGGGGAAGTCACCGAAAAAGTATTTTATCAGGTTTCGTATTGCTCGAAATGTTTGACCTGGGAGTTTAAAGCGTGTAATCTGCTGAGAGCAAGTTGGGGAAGAAATATTTTTTTTTATATTTCGTTTTGCGGAAGATGTTTGACCTGGGCTTTGAAGCGTGTACTCACGTCTAATAAGCCAACACATTACGTACTAGACTTCAAATGACAAGTGAATTCCAAACAAAAAATTATGACGAACATCAAATCCGTCTTAATCCACTTGGATCAACATCAAATAATATGAAATAAAAACCAGTTTGAAGTTGTTATCTCTCCAAAAAATATTTTCAAATTTTCGTTGATTTATTAAAAAAAAAAAAATTAAAACCCACCAGGAACTTGAAACAATAATTCTTTTCTTTCAGCAACACCAAACTTGAGCAACACCAAACTACAAAAGGACAAATCGAACTAGTTTGGTTACAGGCACATTCAATGCGAGGCTTGATTGACGGATGGTTCAAGGTTGAAAGAGGAGCTTTATCTACTGGAGGAGAACTCACCGAAACAGTATTTTATCAGATTTCGTATTGATCGAGATGTTCGACCTGGGCTTTAAAGCGTGTACTCACGTCTAATAAGCCAACACACTACCTACTAGACTACAAATGACAATTGAAATCCAAACAAGAAATTATGACGACAATCAAATCCATCTTAGTCCAATTGGATCAACATCAAATAATATGAATGACAAATAATATGAAATAAACACCAATTTGAAGTTGTTATATCTCCAAAAAATATTTTCAAATAACAGAGGTCTACAGTGAGATTCCTCGATATGATATACTACCAGAACGTCGAGATGAATACATTTTATTCTTCACTTCCAATGTTTAAGTAGTAGACGCCACTGTAATACTCAATAAAAGAGGCTTATAGTGACATAGTCGAAGTCGCGGCAGTCTAGTGGGTAGTGTGATGGCTTATTAGACGAAAGGCCAGGGTTCGTATCCCCGGTCAGACATCAAAAACGAAATATGAAAAACAAAATATTTCTTCGGTGACTTCCTCTCAGCAGATTTCTGGCAAAAACTCTGAGAGTAAATAAATTGCCATCAAAAGCTTCTCAAAAATTTTGTCGTTCGGAGTCGACTTTAACTGTAGGTCCCGCACTCATGTATAAATATTAACACACACAACATAAGTGGTGTGAGAAGCTAGCCGTAATCCTGACTGAAGGGTTGTAATGGCCAATTATGTATGTATATAGTGACATAGCAAGGGCTACTGGAAAGACCATATTCTATCAACATAATACGCAGCTCTGATCATTGTTTTAATTCAAGAATACTTCACCGCATATCAATTTCTATTAACAACACTTCAAAAGACTTAGTAGAAAAGAGGTTCGAAGGAGCCACAGAAGTAAATACTAATGAAGAATATTTCCAGATACTTATTAACAGACGTCGGCACCAATATCCCGGGGACGAGACATTTTGGCTTTTTCCACACATAGGACATGAATATCAGCAATGTTCGTTAAAAAGAGCGTAAAATTGCATTTAATTGCTGTCAGCTTCTAAACAAGAAGGTTCTTGACGCTTTTTTTTCAGGCTTCAATGATACACCCAAAAAAAATATTACAGTAGAATTCACTAATAACAATGAGCAATGATCTCCATTTTTGGAAGAATATTTATCAAGTTAATACGTAAAAATACGTCTTTAGGTATTTGCGCTACACTAAAAACATATTGCTAGGTTACACTTGAAAACATTAGGTTGCACTTGAAAATATTACTAACAATTTTCCTCTGGGTTATACACATGCCTCTCACAAATACACTCACATTTTATTATGTTCTCTGTGCCGACGTCTGCTTATTAATGATGAAAAACTGATCACACAGGTTGATATAGAAAGAGGTGGCAGCTTTACTATGTCAAAGTTGACTTGAACCTACGTAAGGGCTCGTTATAACATCACGTGTTGCAATAATACAAGTTCGATTAACCAGTCTTGACGAAGCAGCCAGGGGCTTACAATTTAAGGAAGTCTTCATTAGAAAAAGCTGCAAACCAGTTTAATGTTTCACTGATCGAATCGATATTTAGTAAGGATACTAAGTTAAATTGCCATAGTATAGTAGGTAGTGTGTTGGCTTATTAGACATAAGACCACGGATCAGACATCAAAACGAAAATATGGAAAAATATTTCCTCTGCGCCTTCTTTTCAGCAGATTCCTGGCAAAAACTCTGAGAGTAAATAAAATTGCAATGAAAAAGTTTCTCAAATATCTGTCGTTCGGAGTCGACTTTTTAACTGTAGGTCCCACCACTCATGTATATAGTTGGTGTGAGAAACTAGATCCTAATCCTGACTGAAGGGTCGTAATGACCAATTTGTAGGCTCATTAGACGAAAGACCAGGGTTCGAATCCCCCGTCAGACATCAAAAACGAAATATCAAAAAAATATTTCTTCGGCGACTTCCTCTCAGCAGATTTGTGGCAAAAACTTTGAGAGTAACTAAAATAGCCATGAAAAGTTTCTCAAAAAAATCTGTTGTTCGGAATCGACTTTAAACTGTAGGTCCCACCACTCATGTATAAAATTAACGCACACAACATAAGTGGCGTGAGAAACTAGGCCGTAATCCTGTCTGAAGGGTTGTAATGGCCAATTAAGTCGGAGACGGCCTGACTGTCGGAGAAGACAGAGACGAGTGTTAAAGTTGCAACGTTGACGAGGATCCACTGAGGGGCCGGAAAATGGCCATCACCTCCGCCTGAAACACACCACAGTAGTCCGGCAGCCAGAGAGAAATGTTCTCGTCCAGTTTCCCGGAGTTTACTTCGCTACCAACCCCATTATCGAGTTTAGAGCCATCGGTGTATACATCCGAAGGGAGTTCCGAAGGGACGACCGCGTCAGGGTCCCAGTCGTACCTACTCGGAATCAAAGAGCGAAAAGCCCTGTCGAGACAATATTCCGCAGGGAGATAATCGATGTTCAAAAGGGCCACCGGATCAAACTCTAAAATAGAGTAGTGACCAGAAGGTACAATGTTCTAGCGAGACATGACATTAAGTGAGATAACAGAATGTGATCACACAAGACATTCTTAATTCTTAAATGTTAATCGTTAGTCCTATAGTGTCACTATATTTATGAGATATTGGTTGTAAATATCATCGACATACTTTAAGGGTATTTAGTTGTTGATCTTGATATTTTTCTCTTGTATTAAAAATTTGTGTGGTTACTTAAGTTTATATGCGAAATAAATCCATTCGTAATTAAATATTGTCGCAAATATCGTCGTAAATATTGTCAAGCATTTAGAAAACTAGACTAGAAACCAAACTTGATTAGCAGCTGACTTCATTAAAGTATAATTTTTTAAGACTTAAGAATAGTGCAAAACAATGTTCTTTTTATAGTAAATTACGTTAATTAAAGATATTCATTTGAATATCTAATCCAAGTTTATAAATATTTTAAGTGTTAAATTCAAATAAAATTGAATTTCAATAAATTATAATGGTGTTTAGCGAAGCACATCGGGTTTTTTTCTTTTGTTAATAATTTATAAACAAAGAAATATGATAGCCATGTTAACTTATTATGTCTTTATTGTTTAATTTAATATTAACTTACTTTATTATTATTATAATTTATATTATTAAACATCTGGAAAATCACATTTTAAATTCCATTTAAACTCTGTGACTTTAAATATTAATTAGCTGGTGATTTACTAAAATAAACCATAAGACTTACATTTGACAAATCTGAGCTTTTCTTGTTAATAATGAATGAAGTCAAGATTTCGTTCTTTTTCTGTTTGTAATTCTATGAATTTAAAGGGGCGGAAAATCCCCCCATAACACAGTAGTTTGTTTAAGAAAGAAAAACTTGTTCACAATTCCGTTTTAATTTAGAATGTTCATTATAATTCTTCCCTTTCCCAATATTTTATAATTGCTTGTGGTTAAATGTTAAATAATCTTTGTTAAGGAAGTATTTGTGAAATGAAATCACAACAAAGAAAAAAAAAAAGATTGTTAAACCACAAACTGTCATTGAAACTACAGACAAACAAAAAAACCAAATAAATAAACAAATAAACAATGTAAACAAATATTCTAAGGGTCATTATTACAACTTGCCGTTAAACTTGGGTTTAGTTAAAGGTAACTTTAGTTAAAGGGAACTGTAAAGTTACCTTTAATTTATTAACTCGTTATTACAACCTGCAGATAAAATAAAGTTAACATTTACAAAAATATGGCAGTGTCGGAGCAATACCGATAAAACTGTTCACTGAAACAATACTTTTTTTAACCGCAATGGTAACGACAGACTTATTCTTTTTTTTTACTCATTTTGTTTATATTACAAGTGTCCATATTGAAAATAATGGATAATATGGCAAGTTCAGGCATAAACTTAACTTTAAAAATTACCGTTAGGATGATTCTCCCTTTAGCTTAACGCTATCTATCTTATTAGCCACTAATAATAACGAAAAACAATTCTGCCAGTTAAAATCCTTCCTTTAGTTAACGGCAAGTTGTAATAATGTCTCTAAGAGGAGCCATTAGGAAAGTTAGAATGAAATAAATAATGAAATAAAATATATTCCACATTAAATATTGTACAATAAATTAATTTATTCCGAAATTCATTTCGTCCTATAATTTTGTTTGCTAAGTTTGCTAATCTAATCCGTTTTTCACTATTTAGTGAACGCCAACTGCTATACCAGCCTATGAATGTATTTCTACAGAAAAAACAAGTCTACACTCTCCGAAAAGAATTACTCCACATCCTTAGATCAATTTCTTATTCTTATTTTTCACCACTTATTGCAAGAGAAGAGCTTATGAAAGAGGAAAAATTTATCACGAATCATTTAAGACTTATCGAGCACACAGGTGAAAACTCTTCTGCTCAATAATAAAGCATAAAGACTCGCCCTGGGACTTGGAGTAAACAGGACGATATTATATACGGAAAATGAAGCTCAAATATGAGGAACTATACTCTGAATATTTCAAGTAGAGCGACGTGTAAGAAAGTGTAAGAAAGTATAACTTAAACAAACAGACAGTTTTCAAATGCATGTGAGTAATAGTATCGTTACCTTAATATAGAAACGTTCTAACTAACTTTTTTCAATTCGTTGTACACATCTTAGTTGCAAACTTTTTAAATTCTTCTTTTATTTTTAGTCTGAGTCCTTAAAATAAGCAAACAATTGTGTATGAAGATAGATTTAAATTTGATTAGCAAAGATACAAACCAATATTTTTAACAGAGTTAACGTCAAAGTTAACACAGCAATGTTAAGTGGTTAACAGAATATAAAAAAAAATAGTCAAGGAAGAAATCGCACAAAAATACGATTCCATTTCTTAAAAATTATACTCCTCACGTTCCTGAGTGGAACGGCTGCTCAGGCAATATGGATTTGCTTTTGAAAACTGAAAAGCTTAGACAAAAAACGCCTTCTTTGTTTGTCTGGGCAGGATGACCGATATTGTGGAAAAATGGGACTTGCTGCAGGTATCCCACTATATACGAATTGTAGTCTAAGGTGTCCCTAATAAAACCCAATAATTTTGGAACTTATGATATTGGGCTTCAAAAATTCACTATGTTAACATAGTACAGAGTCTGGGTAGGATGAACGATATTGTCGAAAGATCGGACTTGCTGCAGATATCACATTGTATACGAATTCTGGTCTAAGGTGACCTTCTTTGTTTGAACAATGTCTGGGTAGGACATTGTCTAAGTTTTTCAATTTTCAAAAGAAAATCCGTACTGCCTGAGCAGCTGTTCCAGTCAGGCACATGGAATCGTATATTTGTGTGATTTCTTCAATGACTATTTCTTTACTTTCTGTAAAGCCACTTAACATTGTCCTGTTAACTTTAACATTAGCTCTGTTAAAATTTTTGGTTTTTGTCTTTGCTAGTTAAATTTAAATTTCTCTTTACACACATAATTGTAAGGATCTTCAAACAAAATTCTGTAAAAATTATTAGTTTTATATATTAAGGCAATGCAATGTAAATAAATATTTGAATAAAATAAATAAATTAGACTGAATGTTTATCTCTGTGCTTTGTTTATAAAATGTTTTTTTTTTGTTGTTTTTTTTTTTTTGCATAATATTTACAAATGAATTTTTCTGAAACAATATTTACAGACGAGAAATGCAAGTAAACAAACATACACATTTTAAAGAGATGTTAATAACAACAATAATAATGATAATAATATTAAAACAATTATAAACAAAAACAATATTATCTTCACATTAATTTCCCTTTATCTTATGGAAACCTTGCCATAACTATTGCCATCATTCATAATGATGATGATGATGATGATAATAGTGATGAGTAAAGTAGACATTAAACGACGAAATAATAATTTTCAAACAAATTAAACCACAGTCAATATGTATAAAACAATAAACCTCAGAAAAATAAATGAAATAGTAAAGAAACATAAAATAAAACAATACAAAACAAGAGTTATTAAAACCAAAAAACAAAAGAAATTATTTTCAATTGAATTTCATTTTAAAAAGAAGAAGAAAACAAAACATGAAGAATATTGTTGATGCAATTGATAATAAAATTTCCTTTTATGGCTTGTACTGATGAAGCCAAGCCTCTTTTTTTATTAGAAAAGAATTTCTTGTCATTTTATTTGTTTTGTTTTCATTTCCTTTGCAAACTTTACCAATAAAAATGGAAAAATTTCTAAAATAAAGGTAATTGCCAGAGTCAAACAAACTGAAATCAATTTGTTTTCATCATATAAACATCATTTAATGAAATGTTGTTGTTGTTTTGTTGTCAAACTAATAAATAATAATTCATTTGTTTTGTCAATTAACCAAAAACATAACGGAAAACAAAAAGAGCATATAAAAAATTAAGCATTAAACAAGAGCGACAATACAATGCCCTATAAATGTAGTTTTTACGATTAATTAGGTGTCTTCTCTTTTAACTTGTCCCTCAGTTATATCATTGGCATACCTCTTCTGAGCAGAAAACAAGTGATTTCACACAGACTTTATAGATACGGAAAGAAAAAAATGAGGAAAGTAATTCACTTGTACAGTAACCATACAATAAATTGGAAAATTAAAGCACTTGCAGAAAAAAACAGAGAAAGCTGATAATTTTTGCTTTAAATCCGCTTCGAATTTATCTACAGAACCCCATTGAAGTCTTAACGGTACCCCGATTCTCAATCATAAAGCCCCAACGTTTCGAAATACAATACAATGACTACGAATTTTGTAATTATAGAAAGAATAACAGATGCGTGTGAGGAGAAATTTGAATTTAATTAGCAAAGACAAAAACCTTTAACTATTTAAAAGTCAATGTTAAAGTTAACAGAGCAATGTTAAGTATTTAACAGAAAATGCAAAAAATGGTCATGGAAGAAATCATCCAAATATACAACACCGGAGAATGGAATATCTATTTCATTCATTATACCCACTCGTTCCTGAGTGGAATAGCTTCTCTAGCAAGATTCAGTTACAGGTATCACACTATATACACATTGAATCCAAAGGTGCCCCTAATAAAGGTATATTACAAATAATTTTGGAATTTGAGAATTGGGGGCTACAAACATTTACTATGTTAACATGATCTGGGAATGATGGTCGATATTACGGAAAAATATATATCAATGGTATCAAGGATACCAAAGCATGTGTCCGGTCAGGCGTTATTTGGAAACAAAGAAATAGGCGACGAAGCTAAATTTTTCTTTATCAAATGAGCAAAAAAAAAACAGTGTTCTTTATAAATGGCACTAAATTGGATAAAAAAAAAATGGCCTGCAAGAGTAATGGAACCAGTGGGCTGGATAGTCATGGTATCAAGGATTCCAAAAGAGTTTTAGAAACACTTAAGCCAATCTAAGATATCTATGTAGAGTGTCCTTATTATGAAGCTGTGTTATATAAGGCAATGCATGTCAACATTAATTACACATTAAATGTGTAGAACCACAAAGTTAGAAATTTACGATTGCTCCGATTTAAAGAAGAAACAATGCTACTATGAAACTAGTAATACAGTAATACAAGATTTTCGAGGTTCAGATACACATTTTTTTCCGAAATTATTTACTCATCTTACCACCCATGTAGTGAAACTGAAAATTTTTAAAATATTTTTGGTCGGCATAATCATCTAATTGGAGTTGGAATAACAACGCTAATTGAAAAATTTATATGGACTGGCTGGCTGGATCTGTGTTTGAGACTTAAACTTTAAAAGATTCATTTCGAGTAATATTTACATTGAATTAACTATTGTTGAGAGATCATAAATTCAATTTCCTAAACTAAGCTCATTGCCATTTGAAAATATTGGCCTTTCTTAGCAATTAATAAATATTGGCGTTGATATATAAACGTTTACATTTCTCTAATTTTGCTGTGTACATGCTAAGATTTTATATCTTAATTCTACGGCACTGATTGCTAACTTATAATTACATATCTGAGCAGTTGCTTAGACGCTGTTACTTCAAATCGTATTAACAAGAAAGATAAACAAGATTATTTTTAAAATTCTTTTAAAAGAATATCCGACACCTAGTTAAATTGGATAAGAGTTGTGGTATATAATATATCTAACACTTGTACCAATTACCGGATCACTCCAGTTTCTTCCCAACGGAAATTATGCGCGTATTAGAATTGCGTAGTCAAAGCAATTATCAAACTAGTTAATGCTCTATGTTATCCAAATGTACGGACTCATTTGGCCACAATAAGACTACATATATTTAGAGGTTATCTAAATAAGTTAGAAACTATTGCTGCTTTGAGAGATAACCGAAATAGAGTGACATAAAACACGAAGAGAAATTTATCATAAAATAACTGAGAAAAATATGTGAATTTTAACTTTTGCAACAATTTAGCCAAGATTGTTTCAAATTACTAATTCGCTCCTATTTTTATCGCTTTGTTTTGATTAAAAACTTCACTTTTTAATTCAAAATTCAATACAAATTCAAAGAAAATCCTTGATGTAGTTAACAACACAGATGGTTCAGCATGTGCAGGATGACGTTCTTCATATTTTGAATATAAAAGGCGTTCAAAGTCTATATTTCCACATTTTAAATTTCTATATTTTTTATTAAAATAAATGAATGAATTTTTATTGAATTTATCAGCGGCATTTTATTGAAATTTATCATTTTTTTTTTCAAATTTTTAGATAAAAGTTTCAATTAAATATCACGTTTTACTACCGCATAAATGATAAAATTTAATTTGAATAGAGAAAATGTTTTTTGTTTCATTATGGATGCCAAGCGGGATTGATTTGTAAAAATCTTGGGATTCCCCGATCCCGAAATCCCGGTGAAAAACTTCTTTCGCAATCTACATTTGTGGGCAAAATGGTTTCAAGATAGCTATGTGCAGGATATAACTATTCACCACTAACACTTCGTGATTCAAACAAATCTAGTTCTTTAGAAAGTTGATTGTCTAAGTCATCTGCTATATTCGTGGGCAACGCTTAACCTTTTAACACTGGGTGTTGGGTTATCGTTCAATTCGATGGTGAGTGATATAGAATATTTACTTAATGCATGATGCGCTTTAAAAACAACATGAGTGTTATTTAAAGTAAAATTAATTAATAAAACAATGCCGTACACTCCATTTTTTTCTTACTTTATAAAGTATACATGAATCAATTTACAATACCGAAAATCCCGGGATTCGGAATTTCCCGATTGGCATCCCTAGTACCCACCCACACATGGTCTTACAGAAGCCAATACTTGTGGAGCGGAGGCAGTATTTGGCCATATTTCTTTTGATAATTAGGACGGCGCTACCATCACGGTTAATGGAAACACCTATCGAACCACGATAACCGGTTTTTTTTTTGTACCCGCTCTTCATGGTATTGATGTAAACGATGTTTAGTTTCAACAGAACAGTGCAACCTTCCTTCCACACATTTCATGCCACAATCAATTGAGCATTTGAATGCCAACATTCGTGATGCCATTGCCGAAATACGACCTCATACACTCGAAAAAGTACACGAAAATTGGTCCGATCGCTTAAATTACACACCCTATAGGTTCCATAATTTAGCGATCTAGCGTTTACTGATGATCGTATAACATTGCGGTATTCGTAAGAGCTACAATTTGCTAATTGGCGATTAAACACAAGTAATAACGGTTATTTAGATTCACATGTACACACAGTAACATTATTTCTTAGATTGAAATGTAAAAATATTACGATTATTATTAAGTCCTGAGACAAGAATTTTCTACCATTTTGAAAAAAAAAAATAAGAAATAATTGAAACACTTTCGAATTTTGAATATTCTTAATTTACAGGTGAGCTTAGTTCGCAAACTCTTAATTGAAAAAAAAAAAAATCAGAAAAAAAATTAATTGAAGTTCACAATAAAGTTAAAACGCTTCAGTT
>QOCX01000249.1:246576-285501 GCA_005959815.1 Sarcophaga bullata
GTGTAGTGTCTGTAAAGTGCATTCTCAATAAGTTTAACATTATCCAACACAAAATATGCTTAAGCGTTGTAATATTTTTCAAGCAGATAAGCAGTTCAGTGTTGTACTGTAGCAGGTCGTAGATAAATAAGGTTGGCATTTTAGACAACATACATACATAATTAGCCGTTACAACTCTTCAGTCAGGGTTACGGCCTAGATTCTCACACCACTTATCTTGTGTGTGTTAATTTTATACATGAGTGGCGGGACCAACAGTTTAAAGTCGACTCCGAAAGACAGTTTTTTTTTTTTGAGAAACTTTTTCATGGCAATTTTATTTGTACGCTCAGAGTTTTTGCCAGAAATCTGCTGAGGGAAGTCGCCGAAAAATTTTTTTTTTCATATTTCGTTTTTGATGTCTGACCGGGCCTTTCGTCTAATAAGCCAACACGCTACATACTAGACTACGGCAGCATCTGAAACAACAATCCCAATGAATATGCAGGGTTGTTGTATTGCCCAACCCTTCTATGATGATTAGTTATTGATGGCATGAAATCTAGGATCTCAAAAACGTTTCTGACTGGGTTATTCGGAATTTTAAAAAATCGAAAACTAAAACGAATAATTTTTCTTTTTTTCTAGCACGTCTGAAAGCTAAGAATGATTTTTTGCAAATAAAGGGTGGGCCATTTAAAAGTTTTAATTTAAAAATGCAATAAAACAAAAGCCGAGTGCAAATTTTTCAAAATTTATGTTTGTTTGGTGTGAAGTACAATTATTCCGCTTGCCGCGGCTGGCCTCACAATATATCCTTTGATCGAACTAATTTTCATGCAATTTTTCGAGTGTATGAATTCATATCCCGTCAATGGCATTACGAATGTTATCCCTCAAATGCTCAATTGTCTCTGGTTTGTCGGCATAACACTTTCCTTTAACGGCGCCCCCTAGAAAATAGTCCAACGGTGTCCAATTACAGCTTCTTGGCTGACAATTAATATCACCATTTCGGCTAATTAAACAGCCATCAAACGTTTGACGCAATAAATCGATTGTGGTATGAGGTGTGTGGCAAGTTACATCATCCTATTGAAACCAAACATCGTTCACATTAAGATTATGAAGAGCGGGTACAAAAAATTTTGTTATCATGATGCGATTAACCATTGGCCGTAATGGCTGCGCCGTCCTTATTTTCAAAGGAAACCGCACCAAACAGTTACTCGTAATTGGTGCATTGGCTTCTGTAAGACCACTTGTGCGTTTTATCGGCCCCAAATATGGCTAATTTGCCTATTAACGTACCCACCAAGATGAAAATGAGCTTCTTTCGAAAAGATGATGATCGACATCATCGTGGTCCATCTAGCAAACCGAAAATGAAGCGAATGATTATGCGGCTTCAAGTCTAGGAGGTAAATGCCCAACATGAAGTAGGGGGCATTGCCCTCCCTTAATACACATTGAATACCCATTTATATTATGGGTTTTAATTCTATCGCAGAGTGCCGTGGCCTACAGTTAACGACGAATTCAAAAGAATGATTTGAGAATCTTTTCATGGCAATAAGTTTAGTCTTAAAGCTTTCGCCAGAAAACTGTTGATACAAATGAAGTAGGAGGCAAATGCCCCAAATGAAGTAGGGGGCGTGGCACCTCCTTCAATACCCATCCATATTATGGGTTTTAAGTCTTTCCAAGAATGGTGTGATTCACAGTTTAACGTCGAACGACTGATTTAAGAATTTTTTTTTTGGCAATAAGTTTAGTCTTAAAGCTTAAGCCAGAATACTGCTTAGGGTTGGCGAAATAATTTTTTTTTTCAATTTTTTTTTTTTTTTCAAAATGTTCCGAGTACTGGAACACTGCTCCATAGCGCCCATTCGGCGTCCATTAATAATTTTATAACTAAAAAAATTACAAAATCTAGGCTACAAATTTGATGGAAGTAGTTTCGATGCTAAGCCAAATAGATGGAAGAATTGAAATAGAAGCCGTGAAACAAGCCCATACAATGTTATTTTTAATTCGATTGTATAATATGGCAATAATTATATGGTGAAGCGAAACCTAACGGTTCTTGCAAATATTTTTGGAAACAATTTTACCACTCATTCCAAACGTATATTAACTCTCTCAACCTTACAACATCTATAAGATATACACACTCACGTTCAAAACCAGACGCGGCAGCAATAATGAGTGCCATACGATCTGGATCTGAGTTTTCCTATCGCTTGCACGATCCTGACCAGTTTTCGATAATGGGTAAATGATTGATCGTTTGTAATAATAACCTACACCTCCCAGAGAACATCATACAAAGTATTCATTGAAGGAGACATATCCCACGTCAAAGTCGGATGTGAAATATATTCAAAACAGCTGAATGTAGTACTATTTAGACAGTAATAAGAGCTTTCCGATATCAAAGCATATCGAGTAGAGATATACGCAGCGGCAAGATCTCTGTAGAGTGTGTATACCACGTCAAGATTGTCCAAGAATACCGGGTGTCTCTGTAGGATATAGTAAGACATTCAACAGTTACCCTTATATTTGTTCCCGGATACGTGGACATTAAAGGTAACAGTAAAGGCTACTACAACGAAAAATTCTATTAAATTCATACATCCCCCTACAGAGGAGCAAACAATTAGCACAAATTTTGCGAATTTGTAAAAGAAAGATGGTATAATGAATCAATTATATCTGACCCGATATAGATAAATGCAGAACACAATTTGCATTAAACCTGACCGTGGCTCATTCTGGTAATCTCATGTAGTTAAAGTTATAACCGAACATTGGCCATTGAACACAACCGAAGGCTGGGGAAATACCACAACTTTTATTGCAAAAGTGAAAATGACGAGGAAGAAGGGGAGTCCATAGGACATCTTTACTCTACAGCACTTGACAACCTAAGGTGAAGAATTTTTAGGTATTTAGAATTTATAGAGAAGGCATTCCTAGCCAAAGGTGATAGGTGATAGCCAAAGGTGAATAGAATTCACAACTTCATAAAACTATCGAGATGACTGAGAGCTGCTGACCAGGTTTTATAATTGTATGGTGGTGCAGATAATGTCTGTGCTACAAGGGAACCTTCTAGGACCCATGTAAGCCACGCTGTAAAATTTTTTTGATATGACAGAAAACACAGGCATGGTATGACTTTAAAATTTTGTTTAACAAAATTAGGCTACTTCATATGATTGCTAAAAATAGATTAGGGGGCATAGTACCTCCTTGAATACACATTGAATATCCATTCATATTGAGGAATTTAATTTTATTCAAGATTCTGGTTTGGAAATTTTTTTATGCCAATAAGTTTAGTCTTAAAACTTTCGCCAAAAGACTGTTGATACAAATGAAGCTAAAGGCTTTTTGTATAACAAAAGATCAAAACGTAATGATATTTCTGGGTAGCACAGTTGCTTGATGGGCATATTCTGTGTAAATAGTTTTTAAAAAATATAAGTACTGCAGAGCACTTTGTTTCTATTCCCCACACTGATATACGGTTGCGTTCGGATGTCGGCAGGAGATTGTTCTCCATCCTTAGAAAATATTAGCCTTTGTACAGAAAAGCACAATGCCTGGGATTTTAAAGTGTTGATAAAAAAAAGTAGTATACACAAAAGGTCGGGGCAATGGGCCATACCTGGGTATCAAGCTTAGAAATGTATACTTAGTATACGACTTTGTAATTAAACAACTCAATTCTATGTATTCTACAGGGTCTCGGTTTGGTGGCAAACTTTAAAGAAAAAAGTCATCACCTGACGTTGATCGTAAATAGGTAGATAAAAGGCATTGTTCCTTAACTGGCTAATACCAGAAATATTGCAGACAAGACAGGTGCGAAAAGATCGTACGACGCCTTGCAAAGTTCAATTGGGTTAAGAGTTAAAGACGCAGGACCATTTACTTCGTTGTCGCTTCGCTAGATTTTGTTAAAAAAATCACATTTTCATCTTGGTGGCTACGTTAATAAACAAACTTGCCGTATTTTGGGCTCAGAAAACCCACAGGTGGTCTTACAGAAGCCAGTGCACCCATTACGAGTGACTGCTTGGTTAAGCTTGTGCAGCGGAGATGTCATTGGCCCATATTCCTTTGAAAATGATGACATTTTTGTTTTCTTACTTTTGTTTGATTACATTTTTAATTTTAAACTGTTAAATTGTACACCCTTTATAAGGCCCTCAGCGACTTGATTTAAACAACAGCCTTAAAATTTGTGAAATTAACAGCAAAAATAAGTCCAGGCACTTGAGGTGTTCATACTCTTATAAAGTGATTGTCAAACAATTTTCAATCTTGTACAACATGAGTGTAATACATAGCTAACGGCTAATACGGTTGCAAAGAATTAAGACTCATTCATATTATGTGCTTACTTTTGAGCCACCTGGTATTTACAAAATGACAAATAAGATTACGATTACACTTATGGGAGTTGGCTTAAATCGTATTGTATTTTGTTTTTTATGTTTTCTATAACAAGTAAATAAATGAATTAATTCGTAAATGTTTTCATTAATAATTAATTAATAATTGTTTTGTTATTGTTTTCTACATACATTCATACATACATTCATACATACATACATACATACATACATATGAAATGAACAATTGTTTTCGTGTGACATAATACAAAACGTAAATGAACGAAGATTTCTTTCTCCCCTGAATAATTGTTTGTTTATCAATTCAGATTGAATTGATTATCGAATCGAATTCATTCATTCACTCTCCCATTGAATTCGATCAACTTGGCAAGCAAATGTCATTTCATTTCATAAAGGCTTCGTTTAGGAATTTATTTCCCACAACTTAACGCAAACAATTTAGAGAAATTATCATGTTTGCTTATATGCTTTTCACTGTTATCGCCGTAGTAATTATTCTTATTGTTGTTGACGTTGCTGTTTCTGTTGTTGTAAAAGCTTGATTTACCGGATGTTTTAGAACTAACACACGTTTTTATTTGTACAAATTATCACTGGGTTACATTAGATTAATGCATGATGCATAGATCTGTAAAGGAATTAAATCTTTCAATGTTAAGCGGTGGAATATAAGGGACACAAGGGTTCAGTAAACTATATCATGCGTTGTATGAGTGTGATTGGATCAGAGGCGGTGAATTTCAACCAGTAAAGAGCATCAGAATTCGTTTGAAATCAAAAGAAATTCGATGTACTGGTCTCACAAATGCCAAAAGAAAAAATCCTCAGAAAATAAACAACAATTTTTGAAGGGGGCCTATGCAAAAGCAAAACGAGAAAGTAGCTCTCAGAACTTTTGCCAGAAAATACTGACAGCACAGAGTCTAGAGAATTCAAGATGTTAGATTTTAAAATTCGAATTGTCATCTAACTAGAGGGTGGGTCATCTATCAGTTTAAATTTGAAACATCGGGTATTTTCACTCTGGCAACACTTATGTCATTATATTCTGTCACAAAAATCAGGTTATTATCTCCCCTGAACATAATGAATCGCAACGCTGGGAAACTGCACGATGATTTCAATTTTGCCAAAAAAAAACTTTTTTTCAGATGAAGCTCATTCACATCTTGGTTAGTACGTCAATGAGCAAAATAGCCATATTTGGGGCCTTACAAAGTTCAATTGGTTCAAGGGTTGAACCCACCTGACCATTGTTTTCGCTTCGCTAGATTTTGTTAAAAAATTATCTTTTCGGATGAAGCTCATTTGTATCTTCGTGATTACGTAAATGAGTAAAATTACCGTATTCTGGGCTTAGAAAACCCACACATGGTTTTACAGAAGCCAATGCACCCATTACCAGTGACTGTTAAGTGCAGACTGTAGAGCTTGGGCATCTTCGGCCCGTATTTCTTTAAAAATGATGACAGCGCAACCATTACGATCAATGGAGACACCTATCGCATCATGATAATCGATTTGTTCGTACCCTCTCTGCATTGTATTGATGTGAAGGATGTTTGGTTTCAATAGAATGCCACACACCTCATGACACAATCGATTTATTACATCAAACGTTAATTTAGCCAAAATGTTGATGTTAATTGAAGCTGCGATTTGGCACCGTTAAACTATCTTTTGTGGGGTGGGGTGCCGTTAAAGAAAAGTGTGATGCCGACAAGCCAGAGACAATTGAACATTTGAAGGCCAACATTCGTAGTGGCATTGAATGATATTTGGTTTCAACAGGATGATGAAACTAGCTACGCGTCTCATGTCAGAATCGATTTATTGCGTCAGACTTTTGATGGCCATTTAATTAGCCAAAATGGTGATATCAATTGGCCGCCTAGAAGCTGCAATTTCACACCGTAGAATTATTTTCTGTGAGGCGCCGTTAAAGAAAACTGTTATGCCGACAAACCAGAGCCAATTAACCATTTCAAGGCTAACATTTGTGATTCCATATACTTGAAAAAGTGCACAAAAATTGGTCCCATCGAATGAGATACTGTAAGGCCAGCAAATTATACACACGCAAGAAGATTTATGTATTCACACATGGAATACCAAAAAGAAAAAGAAAAACAAATTGTTTCATCTCTTCTGAAAAGAATAAATTCTTTGTAAACTCTGCTCTAAACCCAACTTAAAGTGTTAAACTGTGTAAACTTATAAAGCACGTGCTGCATTTAAATAGCAGACAATAAAATTGTTTTTATTTGTTGCAAATAAGTGAAATTCAATTACTATATGTATGTTTGTCAGTGTCTGTGTTTGTTTTTTTTTATTTAGAAACAGAAAACTTAATTGCAAACATAAAATTTAAGCACATGTGAGCAGTCAGTCGCCTTGTGGTGTTTTTATACCCCCGATAAATTTTAATTTAAAATAATTTAATAATCACACTTTATTTTATAGAAATTTTTAATTGCCGCTTAGCTAAAGCTTCTGAAAGTTTTTAGTGCTTAAACATATGCATGCATTGATAGAGCACAAGCTGGATGAAATGGTTGAAATTCTGAAAAACAATCGCTACACAATGTTTCGAATGCATAGCGAACAATTTTTCGTAATTAATTTCATTACGATATACAATTATGCTAGCTGTAGTGGGATTCGCACCCACAATCCTCACGCTAATAGTCTAGCATACTACACACTAGATTACCAGTAGGCCCATGTGATAATTTATTGCTTATAAAAGAAACCAAAGAAATGATAGTGAAAATCGTGGTCTGATTATTGATCATGAGACTCATTCATCATTTGATGCATAATATAGGGTATCATCAAAAGCATAGCGAATAAATTTTTGTAATTAACTTTTTTTATTGAGATAATTGGCAAAACATGGAGTATGCATGTATGCATATATGTAATATCGATTGTATATGTTTTTGTTTGTTATCTTAAAAGCAATAGAAGCAAGCTAGTATTTCTAAAAAATTTCAGATCATTGGTCTTTTTTATAATTCTTGCAAAAATAATGGAAAATTTTCTACGAAACAAGGAAAATCCGTAGTTTTCGAAGAAGCCAGTGAGCATCCTTCGTTAATCAGCATATAAGCAGTTCAGCTACTTCGTTCTCCTGCGACGCTGTCCATGTACGCAATGGCTAAAGAAGAGTTCCCTTATTTTCCTATTCTCTAGAACTATTGCTTAAGTCCTGGTGTATAATTTACATGCTGAAGATTAACTTCAAGTGCAGAGGATTTCCATACAAGCATATATAATTCGGCATTAAAACCTTAAAACGGATCAGTCTGGATTACGACCGAGCTTCTCACACCACAGAGAAATTTTTTTGTGAATTATTTTATTTTGATTTTATTTACTCTCAGAGTTTTTTGCCAGAAATCTGCTGAGAGTAAGTTTTGTTTGAGATGTCTAACCTGGCGTTTAAACCGTGGCCTTACGTCTAATAAACCCACACACTACCTACTAGACTACGGTGACAGAAAAATATACAACTTCTAAATCAAATCAGCTCTTATCGTTAGCAGTACATGATGCAACATAGGTCGGAATGGTAGGTACTTCGAATGATAAACAAAATATTCTTAATTAGTAAGCATTTGTAATGAAGGTTGCGTAAAGGCTAAAGAATTCGACCAAAAAAACCGAGCAAGATTGTTTCTGAATATGTTGATTTTCGAATTTTAAACATGAAAATGCTTCAATCCTTCTTGAAATAACCTTACATCTCGCAGGGTTGATAAAAAAAATATCACAGAAAGGTCAGGTAGTGTCAACTTTTGAGTAAATAAACAATTTAAAGCCGCCGTGGCCTAGTAGGTAGTGTGGTGGCTTATTAAACGAAAGGCCAGTGTTCGAATCCCCGGTCAATCACAAAAACGAGATATGAAAAAATATTTCTTCGGCGATTTCGTCTCAGCAGATTTCTGGCAAAAACTCTGAGAGTAAATAAAATTGCCATGAAAAGTTTCTCAAAAATCTGTCGTTCGGAGTCGACTTTAAAACTGTAGGTCCCGCCACTCATGTATAAAATTAACACACACAACATAAGTGGTGTGAGAAGCTAGGCCGTAATCCTGACTGAAGGGTTGTAATGGTCAATTATGTATGTATGTATGTAAACAATTTAATGAGTACATTTCCTCACCAAAAGACTACGGTGACTACATTTAACTTAAGTAAACCATATTTGGAATAGCAAAACCTGTCGGGTTTTTGTCAAATTTCTTTTTTTTTTTTAAAAAGGTGTGTCCACGTATCAACTTTCAAACATAATACTAAGCCCCATAAAACATTTCGCTATTGGGAAGTTGCTAAAATTCTATAAAAATTAAACAAATAAATTTCCAATAAATGCAATTTTAATTTTCTCTGAATTACGTAAAAATAAATTAAAATTAAATTTACAATCCACCAACGTTAAATGGCAATAATTTTTTTTTTTGTATGAAAAACACTAAAAAAAATAAATACGGTAGCCTTGCAAATAATATCTTAAACTTAATTACCATTGCTAATTTTCATTTTAGATGGTTTATAAAAATATAACAACACGAAAATTAAATTTAAATTCATTAAAACAATTAAAATAAAATTCTCAAAAAGAAAAACAAAAAAAAAATTTTTTTTTTTTTTTTTAAGAAAAGAATGACAGACGGGCGGGCTATTTTGAATAATTTATAAGCATCACGAAAGCCAACGAGATTATTATTATTTTTATTTGTTATTATTTTATTATTGTGTTATTATTATTCTTTTTAATTAAAATAATTACTAAATATTTTAGTGTTTTTTTATGAAATTTCATACAAATAGAATTCAATCCAATCCCATCATCAATCGATTTAAATGCAAACAACGAACGTCATATTCCAAATAGATTCGATGCAAGTAAAAAATTGAATTTTGAAATTTGAACGAATTTTATTAATTGAATTGAACGAATTTTAGTTTCGAAAGCAAATAGAAACTGTTCTACAAAAATGAATATGCATATTTACAGTGTTGGCTAGGCAAATAGCACTAAGAAGTTAGATGTGTTTTAGTAAGATTTGAAGTTTAATTTTAATTACAACAGTAGTGTCATGAATACAAATTAGAGTTGCCAAGATGATGCAGAGTAACACTCGCGATAAATATGTAACACTCGTGATTATTGTATTTGATTTTTACATCTGGCAATATTTGCAATACAGACAGAACCTATTGTAATTAAACATCCAACTTCAATCAGACATCCAACTAACAAACTTTGACTTTCAGACTCTAACAATTTTCGACGACGGAAAGGAGGACATATTCGATTCCAAAACAAGGACAATTAATCGGAAATTGCATGAAAATATTGTATAAAATTTATTTGCAGAGAAGGACCAACAGTGCCTGGTCTAAACGAGTTTATTGCTGAAGTTCAAGAAACTGGTTGCATTGTTGAGGCTTCAAAGCGTTGGTGTACTCGTACAGTATGTACACCAGAAAATATCGTTGTAAGTTGGGGCTGAGAGTGTCCGTGAGAATCCATCAACATCAACTTGTCATCGTTCTCAAGAATTGAACATTTCACGCACCAGTTTACGTTGAATTTTGTTGTGATCGGGTAAACTTGGAAAATATGATTTTATTTCTCGTTTTTTCAAGTTTAGCTATTCGTAATTGCAAAATTAAATTGAAAAATATAAGATAAATAATCACATTCTGAAAGTGCATTTTGTTGTGAAGAGATTAACATTTCGTTTGATCAAATCGGATAAAAAATACTATTTAAGTTACTATTTAAATAGTAAAACAGTTGTGTTATATTTTTTTATGTATGTTATCTTATCAAATGAACTTTCAGTTTAAAAATTTTCAGAATTTTTGATGGATCTTGATTGTTTATCCCAGAATGCGTTTATTTTACGTTTGCACGACTACCAGAAGTCGGCTAATATTTTTGTTTTTTGCAAATATTATTATTTCCCTTTGCGCAAACATAGGCCAACTTCTGGTAGTCGCTCAAATGTGAAATTGGCACATTTTCCAATAAACAATCAAAGTACCACAAAAAAAAAACCGGAAAATTTTTGAACGAAAAGTTCATTTGATGATGACATTCTGAAAAATATAACTCGACTGTTAGACTCTTTAAATAATAAGTACGCTAATTTTTATCCGATTTGATCAAACGAAATGTCAATCTCTTCACAAGATAATGCACTTTCAGAATGTCATTATTTATTTCGTATTTGCAATTAAAGTTTGCTACTATGAACGGACAAACTTGTAAAAATATGAAAAAAAAATTCGCAATTGTCAAGTTTACCTCATCAAACCTCATAGCATATTAAGTCAAATAATATATGTGTGTATATCGTTTGATAGGCTCATCCCTCTCCTTTCCAATAAATTTTAAATTTTGAACATTGGTTCAGAAATGTTTGTGCAATCAATAAATTTCTGTGTAAAGTCAAAAAACAAAAAGGAAGTTTTTGTCAAATAAAACAAGTTTGGAGGATGTGAGAAATATAAAAAAAAAATTTTTTGAATTCTACTCAACAACTTAGGCTAGGTAGTTACTCGGATGTATTTATGTTTTTGTATTTTGTCGCATAGTGTAAATTACAAGGAAGAAATTGATGACTGCTTGAAAATAAATTTTTAAATTAATTTAACCTGACCTGATCAAAACTAAAGAAAGTAAATCCCTGTATAGCAGCATATCGAAATCCTTTCTTTTTTTAATATTATGGTAGTGTATTATCAAATTCGTTTAAAATCTTTTGTTATTAGTCAACATTGTTTTCTTTTATTTATCCGTTTAGCCTATTAAAATAAATAAATATTCAAGAATTCAATTGCTTGCATTAAATACTGTCACATGATCTCAAGCATTCAACTATTAATTCATATTTTAACCCCACCAGCAGCCAATAAAAAATAAAAAAAAAAAACAAAAACAAATTCACAAACCACAAGACAAGACAACAAATTCACATGCCAAAGATGTGTAAATTTAAATAAAACAAAATGGCAAAATTAAACAAGGTGGCGTAAAAATAATGTCATAAGAACAATTGTCAGTCGAGTTAAGGTTTTTCCACTTAAATGTTTGGAGATTTCCCGTACTTCCCGCTCGAATGCGTAATTCGGAAGAAATTTCTCACATATTTAATGGAAACAGTTTACGTATCGGGTGGGTCATCTACGTACATAACATAATTGGCCATTATAACCCTTTAGTTAGAATTACGACCTAACTTCACACATCACTTATGTTGTATACTTTAATTTTATATGAGTGGTGGGGACCTACAGTTTAAAGTCGACTCCGAACGACAGATTTTTGAGCAACTTTTCATGGCAATTTTATTTACATACACACATACATAATTGACTATTACAACTCTGTAGTCAGGATTACGGCCCAGCTTCTCACACATCACTTATGTTGTATACTTTAATTTTATATGAGTGGCAGGACCTACAGTTTAAAGTCGAATCCGAACGACAGATTTTTGAGAAACTTTTCATGACAATTTCATTTGTACGCTCAGAGTTTTTGCTAGAAATCTGCTGAGAGGAAATCACCGAAGAAATATTTTTTTCATATTTCGTTTTTAATATCTGACCGGGGATTTGAATCGTGGCCTTTCGTCTAATAAGCCAACACACTACCTACTAGACAAGGGGCCATCTATTAGTTTAAATTTTAACCATCGATTATTTCGAATCTGGCAATACTTATGTCATTCTATTCTGTCAAAACATTCAGTATATTATCTCCACTGAACGTAATGAATCGATTTACACTTGAGCAACGTAGGGATTTTACGTGGCTTGAATTAATAAATTCGTTTTTGACTAATAACACGGTGCGGTTAAAAATCCACAGTTTTTTTTTTTCGAAAGGGGAGAGATTAACCTTTAGAACGGTATACATAAACATTTTGTTGAAACTTATATCTTCTGGAAAGAACTTTGATGAAATGATCTTTGTACTGTTTACCCTACTATACTATACTGTACTATACTGTATTACATCATAAAAATGAAACTAAAAAAAAACATCAAAAAAATAAAATAAAACTGAGAGGCAATAAATCTTAAATGGAATATTATTCAGCAAGTTTTTTTTTTCTTTGTGTATTATGAAAGGCTTTAAAAAACTTGTCATATTTAGTTGTCATATTGTAGAGTTGAGTGCAGCGAATTTGCTGTTCATTAACTGTCTATGAAATGGGGTGCTTTACGCATGTCAAAGAAGGAAAATTTATAAAATTTTTAAATTCTTTAAGTGATCTTTTATTATTAAGTATCACATAAAATATAATATTATTAACACTATTATTATATTATATAAAAACAATATTGCATTATGCAATAGCTTTATAATACATTTTGATTACTTCAATGCATTTTAAATAATTTGGTCTTTTTTTTACGAAATGTTAACTATTTTTCTCGAGTGTTATTGAAGATAAGAAAGATTAAAATACAGAAAGAAAATTTTCCACTTCTACGTGATATTATCATTTCTAAATACTTAAATAACAATTTAAAGTTTTAATAACAGCTTAAGACAACTTTCTAGAAATTCTATTTAAGATTCTACAACTTTCAGAATAGAATTACAGAAAAAATGGTGAAAGTCTTTACTTTCAAACAATTATACAAATTATATTCGAAAAAAAAAAAAAATATTATAAAACCCTAATATTTTGTGTTGATTTAAGAACATGATAAATTTAGAACGAAATGACGGTCTTACTTAAGCTATAAAAGGTCTGTAATCAATTTGTATTAAAATAAATTCTCTGTTAAAATAAGATTTCAAAAGGACTGTCAGATAGTTTCGCTTTGAACTTCTGATTCAATTCCAATACAGGACAACTTTCGATGGCGTAGACTTTCCATTGGAAGACACACTCAAGTTGCCTTATGGATTCCAAATATTTCAACTGGGTTCGAATAGTACTACTCCGGTTTCACTCGACTCAACTGTATAGCACAGAATGGTATTCTCTCTTAAAGTGCTCTCTACAGTCATGCTGCAAAACTTTTTCCAAAATCATAGAATTTACAAATACTGTGGACAGATAAGGGAGGGGCTGTTAGCCCCT
Organism: Sarcophaga bullata; assembly: GCA_005959815.1. Taxonomy (NCBI): domain Eukaryota; kingdom Metazoa; phylum Arthropoda; class Insecta; order Diptera; family Sarcophagidae; genus Sarcophaga; species Sarcophaga bullata. The sequence continues at coordinate 260,105 of QOCX01000249.1, forward strand.
TAATTTGCTGAAAAATTTCATATCATTTATGCTTAGCAACGTCTACATAGCTCTGGTTTTCACAACCATTAGCAAAACAATTCATACATAGTTGGTCATTGTAACCCTTCAGTCAGGATTACGACTGAAGATTGCTGAAGCGACTTTACCGAAGAAATATTTAATTTTTTGTATTTCGTTTTGTTCGCGATGTCTGACCTGGGATTTGACCGTAACCACACGTCTAATAAGCCAGCACACTACCTACTAGACTACTGCGACAACAGTAATTGATTTAAATTTCATTATGGCGCTTCACACACAGAATTCATGTTGCTTGTGTTAATTCCATCCATGAGTGGTGGAATCTACAGTTTAAAGTCGACTGTAAAAGAGAGTTTTTGAGAAACTTTTCGTGACAATTTTATTTCATTTCTCATTGAATTTATTCTCAGAGTTTTTGTCAGAAAACTACTGAGAGGAAGTCGCCGAAGAAATTTTTTGAAGAAATATTTTGTTTAGTTGGAGATGTTTAAGCTGGGTTTTTAACCGAGGCCTGACGTTTAATAACAAAACACACTACCCGGCGCTGCAGATGGGCTATATAGAGAAAACGAATTCGCCCAACTGGTATGAAGTTGCCTTAGTTTAATAAGTAGTGTGTTGGCTTATTATACGTGAGATCACGATTTAAACCCCAGGTCAGACATCTCCAACAAAACGAAAAATTATAAAATATTCCTCGGCGACTTCCTCTCAGCAGATTTCTAGCAAAAACTCAGAGAATAAATAAAATTGCCATAAATTATTATTGCCAGCAAATTTCTGGCAATAACTCAGCGAGTAAATGAAATTGCTTTGAAAGATTCTCAAAAATGTGTTGGACTTAAACGAAGTCGACTTTGAACTGTAGGTCACGCCACTCATGCATAAAATTAACACACGCAACATAACTGGTGTGATCGTGACTGATGTATACTTGGTACGTATCTTCTCACTTCACAGAATGCGGCATAGAAACTTCACCTCTCACAAACTAATCTTTTTTCTCAAGAGCGTAAATACCAACACAATTGTGGATTCAGCAAAGTGGCATACTATTTTCCCTATCTAACGGATTAAGTATTAGTTAAATACTTCGAGTCTTAAAACGTCTGACAACAACGAATGCTGTGCACTAATCTGACAATCGCATCAATTGGCAGTTTTTTGTCTGAAAACTTTGTCAGAAAAAGTTATTATTATTGTAGCCGCCGTAGTCTAGTAATGTGGTGGCTTATTAGACATGAGGCCGCGGTTCAAATCACAGGTCAGACCTCTTCAATAGAACGAAATATGAGAAAAATATTTCTTCGGCTATTTCCTTCTTTCAGCAGATTTCTAGCAAAAACTCAAAAAAAAACTATCGTTTGGAGTCGACTTTAAACTGTAGGTGCCACAACTCAGGTATACAATTAACACACCCAACATAAGTGGCGTGAGAAGCTAGGCCGTAATCCTATCGAAAGGGTTGTACTTGATTAATAATGTATGTTAAACGCCTGGTAATGAAAGCTTTTCTTAAAGATTTTTTGTAATCTTTTGAACTGACAATATACGTAGTAATGCTAACTGTTAACTGGCAATATACTACCACGTCTGACTACATTGTGGCCAACTTCTGTATAGATCTTAACGTTAATAAAAGTACACTCATGGATAAAATTGACGCATACAACTTGGATAGTGTGAGAAGTCAGGTTGTAAACCTGACTAAAGAGTTAGAAAGACAAACAATGTGGAATATTGAAAGCAAAAAGTTGTACGTAAATTATTAAAAATTGAAATATTATGACAATTTATTTCAAGTTCCCATTTTTCGTACAAACGTACTTTTTAAAAGCAATAGTAGCCAGGGTTTTTTCAGGGCCAGACCACGCATTTTTTATGTGAGAGTTGGACACAAATTGTAATTCAATGCTTTTTGCTTTTTTTTAATAAAGATTTTCCCTTAGAAAGATAGCCGTCTTTCATTTGAATAGACAAGCAAAAAAAAAAGTACCATTTTAGCTAAAAAGTACCAATGTTTTAGTTTCCATATTACTCTAAGTAATGAAACGTACATCTAGTATGTTAATTTCAAATATAGTTTGTAGAAAATTACGAAAACGTTCTTCATAGGTTCAGTGAAGACTATTTAAAAAGAGTACCAAAATATATTGGCCACAGTTGTTATCAACTTTTATAGTTCGAATAAACAAAAGTACCCCCCCTGTTGTTAACCACTTTTATAAATCAATAATTCAGAATTTTTATAATTTTAGTGCCTTGTACTAGGCCAAAACTTAATTCAACAAAGTGCGTTTGCCTAAGTAGCAAAATATAAAAAATTTGGAAAAGTACCAAGAAAAAAAAAGACCAATTGGATTTTATATTTCATTTGATTATTTCTTTTAGATTAAAATAGAGATATTATTTTTGGAATATATAAAACAATTAAAAAAGTACCAAAATATCTTTTCGATCCTTCTCTTCCACTCTTCTATAAGACCAAATTTTAGAAAAAGTACCTAAGTTGTATATATAGAAGTACTTACAATTTTATTTTTAGAAAAAATGGGGAAAATTTCATTATTTTCTCATTAACTGTCAAAAGAAAGTATAATTATTGCTCTGCCTTATATGACATACTAATTATTAGATTTGTAAGAAAAAGTACTAAAACAGGGAAATTAAATTTTCCAGGCCTAAAATATCGTTTAAAGAAAAATTTTCAATACAAATCTTTAATTTTTCATAAAAGTTGGAAAAAATATTGTAAAAGACACAAAACGTTTAAAAAAAAGGACGCAATAATTTTCTGATTCACTTTTGTTAGAAAAAGTACCAAAAAAAGAAAGTAAAAAAAATTCGACTTAAAAGTTCAATTTCAAAGGAGTATGAAACACATTTTCAATATTTATAAAACAAACGTGGAAAAATTGCCTTAAGAAGATAAAGTATAAAAAAAGTACCAAACATGTACTCACTTATTTTTGAAGAAGCTTAAAAGATGCAAAACATCCGTTTTCTTTGGGAATTTTCAATGGCCCCATTTTTATCGAATTTGTATGTAAACAGTAAAGTAAACAACAACAATGCTAAAGTATCTCTCATCAAATGCTTAACTTGTGCGTGGATGAATCTTATGGTTGAAGATTGTCGCCTTTATTGTGAATCCCAGCCGATCTTTAGCTTCTAATTTAACGATCATTAAGCTTTTTGGTTCGGTGATTTTTATTTTTTCACATTTTTACGAATCATTTATTCAAACTTATCGTGCAAAACAAATCATGCAGATTGCGTTACAATTTAAAGAGTTTTAAGAGAGTTTAAATCTGTTTTGGTTTTATAACAAACAGGGATTTAATTTTGTTTTTTTTTGTTGTTGTTGTTGTTGCCTTTGTAAAAAGGGGGATTTTCTTAAATTTCGAAACAACGTTTCATATTTGGTATATTCAACCACAGTGTTGTTTAATCACGTGTTTGGAGGTCGTGTGAAATAAAATTTTTTTTCACAATCTTGCTTTTTATAAATAAAAAAAAAAAAAAAAAACTTTTTTTGAAGTGGGGTTTTCTTATCTTCGCAGTAGGACAGTTGAAATTCTGAATATGAAACGAAATTATTTTGAAATTTTGAATAAAGACGTTCATTTTGTAGTATTTTAGCTTTGTGATGAATATTGAAATCAGAATGTGTTTCTCAAAAAAACGTGATGAATAACTGCATATGTACGTAAGTATGTATTTCAAAATATATTGAGACATATGCAGGAACAATATTTAATATTGAAAATATTTTGAAATTTGAATAAAAGAAAAAGAATTTCTGATAATCTGCTTACGATTTCAAAGAATTAATGTGACTAATAACATACGCGGTTGGTATGTACATTAAAAAATTTTCGAAATTAAAATTTTAAAACAAACTGAATTATTTAAAAGTTTTCATATAGATTGCCAATACTTTTGTTTTAAAGTATTGGTAGCATTTCATTTACCTTTTCATATAAAATTTTTAGAAGTCATTAACACGAATGCCACTTGAAGTTTTCAACTCACGAACTGTGCTCGTCGTTTGCCAATTTCGATTTGAAATTGATCTGTGAGCGAACGAAGACAATTGCGCGTATTTAAAAAAAATTTAAATCAATTTAATTGCCGGCATCAGTTTTCTCTTACAAACAACAACAACAACAACAACAACTACAACTACAACTGCAACACCAACAACAACAATAAAAAAACGAAAATGTTTTTATTTCACAAACGTTTTTGTTTTTTACTTGAATTTTCTACAGCTTGCTGCCTGCGTCTGTGTAACAACGTGCAGAGAGTTCAACGTTTTGCAAAAAGAACGTTTTAAAATGGAATGCGAACTACAAACGACAGTTGGCCGTTTTTATACGTTAACTGACGACTTTAAACACTCTTAAGCTGTGAAAGAAAACAAATTAAATAATAAGATGGAGAGACCATACTTAAGTGTTCATTATAATCTCTTAGTTAGGATTACAACCTAGCTTCTCACAGCATTCATGTTGTGTTTGATAATTTTATTCATGCCGACTTCGAACAACAGATTTGAGAAGCTTTTCACGACAATAATGTTTTGCTTTCAGAGTTTTTGCCAAACATCTGCTGAGAGGAAGTCGTCGAAGGGAATATTTTTTTTTTTTTTTTGAGATGCCTAAGTCAGTAGTTGAACCATGGGCTCTCGTCTACGACAACTTCTGATAAAATATTTAAAAGGAACAATTTTAAACAAACAAACACTGGTTTGAGAATGTTTGCGGGATATGCACTGCGAGGCCATTGTCAGACTGTATGCTAACTTCAGTACTATCAGCCATTGCTAGCTATCATTATTAGAATTTCATTGCCACGTATTTGTTTACATTCTTAATAAATTGAATATTTTTTTTCTTTGTGAATTATTTTTAATTAATTTTTTTTTTTTTTTTGTCTTTTTAAATAATTTTTTCTATTTCGTTTTATCGTAAATATCCGCGTTTTCTTTATTAGTGAACTTGTCTTAAGGGGGATTGAAGTTTATTAACAGCATCTAACAACGGGTTTCAAATTCCAAATGCCATCCCAAAAGAACCAGTTTCTTGGAATTTTCCTCCCTATTTTAAGGTTATCTAAAGTTGTATATAAAATATTAACTTAAACTCACCTGTAAATCCAAACCAGCTATGCCAGCATAAGCTAAACCCTGAGGTATAACAGTTAGACCAACCGTTATGCCAGCCATTAAATCGCCAATAAAATCATTACGATCATATTTCGGTAGCCAAGTTAAAATGGGCAAACGTTTATACAAAGTTTTCTTGCGAAAAATATTTGCCGATGTTTGCCTCAACCAATCCATGGTAGTGGTACAACAGCCAAATTTTCCCGTACTATCGTCATCGTTTTGTACTATACAATCACTTGAGGTATTATAAATTGCATTCGGCGGTATATCCAAGGACACCTCGGAACCCGAACTGTTATTACGTTGTGCGGGCTGATCGGTGCGCATTTTGATTTCGTTTGTTTTGTTTTTTTGTTTTCTGTTAACCGTTAATTATTATTTTTCTTTTCTATACACTGTAAAAAATTAATTTTATTTTCTATGTTTTATTATAATTTTTTTTTAATAATTTTATTTTGTCTGGAAGATGTTTTGTTGTAAATAGTAAAACATTTAATTTTAAATCAGTGACTAGCTTCTCAAATTCCATAAATTTTCTTGTTTCTGTTATTCGATCTAAGCAGGTGATTGGTCTGTTGTAGCAAGCCCGAGGATAATGGGACTGCTATCTATCGTTGCCTAAACAAAGCTCTCCGAGTATTTGGTGTAGTATTGGGGAATTTTGCTGATTGGTAACTTACTACCACTTTTTCAACAGCGCATATATTTTGAGGAATTAAATTAGGAAGCATATAACTACTGGCCACTTTTTCGATTTTTAACAGCGAATTGTTTTTACAGAGGAAAAGCAGATACTGGAATGAAACCCTTGGTAAGGTAGAGTTAAACCAATGCAGTTGAGTGTCCAACCCGAACCACAGATCTAAAAAGTTTGCATGGAAATTAGGCAATTAGGAAAACAAATCGAAATCAATCTACAAAACCGTAAGTCGTGCATGTCCTTTCCGATATCTTAAAGGATGGCGAGTATAATATTTCCTCTTGGGAACATATGGCTTCCACAAGGCATTTCTGAATTGTTATTGTTTTTTAAATCTAATCTACTCTGCTACTACAGTAACTACAAATTATTACAAAGATTAGCTAAATTTCTACTTCTAAATACAACAGAGACATAAAGGTTTTCTATTTTTTACTTTATTTTATATTTAACTTAAAACTAACGACATTAAATTTGTACAAATAAACAATGAATACGAATGTATATAAAACTATACAAAAAAGTTTAATACTTCATTACAATTAAGCAATTAAACAATTACGACTAAAACTAAATTTAAGTACATTGTTGGACAATGTTTTCTTGTTTAAATATACGAAAATTACAAACTACGAAATAAATCAATCAATAGATTTTAAATTTCATACAAACTACATACATCTACAACATATACAAATATATTACAATAATTAATACTTTTTCTTTTCTTTTTTCTCTATGTGGCACTAAGGTTACTACAGAATTTCACTAATAGTAGTAGTAAGAATAAAATGAATTCGTTTTACCGTTTGCTGGTCTATAACTTTGAGGATTCATTCTCTTTGCCAGATAATCTCATTTCCAATACATGCATATCGTAGATGACCACAAGGTTACTGTTAATACCCTCAAATACTTCTGCGACACGGGGTTGTAAATTGAAAAAGTAAAGTTTCTGTTGCCTTGATTCGAAATCATCGATCATAGTAGATACCACTTTGGCAGCGGTAAAATCTGCACCATAGATATGAGTACAGTCGATAACAACGGGCAAAGTAGATTTACGTCCCTGTTTAGTAATGACATTACGTACGAATTCCACCGAAGGGAAAATGAGACAACGATCGGGGGTAAGCATTAAGTATTTATGGCCATTGGTAGTCTATTAAATTAAGAACGAAACAAAATTAATTTTTAATATAAATTTGAATTAACAAATTCGTAAATAACTTACACATAGAGTTTCTACACGCAATTTGGGACGAGCAGCATGATACAAAATGAATACAATGTTTATGCCAATGCCAACCAAAATACCCAATTGTAAAGGCAATACTAAACAGGCAATAAAGGTGGCCAAACCGGGAATTAAATCAGATTCTTTAAGAACAAAACATAGGCACATTATGATTATTTTCATTATAAAGTATTTAACAATTAATTAAACTTACTTTTGCTTCGCCACATGGGCTTAACGACACGATATTGTATCATGAAAATAACAGCAGCCATAATTATGGCAGCCAAGGCAGCTTTTGGTATATAATAAAAGGCTGGTGTGGCATACAATAAAGCAATGATAACAATTAGGCCTGTATACACATTGGATAGTTGAGTGCGTACACCACTTGAATTTAAAACAGCACCACGGGCAATGCCACCATTACCGCGAAAACCTTGGGCAAATGAATTGGCCACATTACAAACACCCACTGCAATTAGTTCCTGTGTAGCATCACATGGTTTGCCATTTGCTATAAGAAACAAAAAGAGATTATTTCCTGATCTAAATTACAACCAAAGCAAGAACTTACCAAAAGCTTGAACAACAGCCATATTTTCCAGCAGGGAAATCAAAGGCACTACTATTAGACCTGAACCCAAACTGCTAACCATTTGAGCAAAACTTTCATGAGTTTCAATTATTTCACCAGTACTGCTGTTCGTTACTGTTGTCATGCTAAATGGTGGCAATTTAAATTCTGGCATTCCTGAAGGTACATAACCCACCATACGGAAGACGTCAATGCCCGAACTAATCAAATAATAACCAATGCCAGAGGTTACTATAACCAAAACTGCATTACGTGAGGTACCAATGACCCAAAACAGTCCAGACCAGAATTTCTGACAACATGTTTTATGACCCTCTTTGGGACCAAAACTTACGCCCGCCATAAAACGCATCGTGAGCAAGACTATTATGCAAGCCACACCCAAACCAGCATCATTCCAGCTTATATTGTGTATATCGTTTATAATCGATATCCACATGTCCACAAAGGTATCGCCTTTAGTGTTGACACCAAAAAGATCTTTAAATTGTGAAGTGAATATAATCAGGGAACCAGCACTAGTAAAGCCAGCACTAACTGGGCCCGATACAAAATCTATTAAAAAGCCTAGTCGAAAGACACCCATGCCAATTTCTATGAGGCCTGTTAGGAATGTAAGTAAAACTGCTTTTTGCCATACACCTTGAGCCATTTGAAAGGTGAGTAAGGCTGATATGGCCGTAGGGCCGACAGGAACATCTTTGCTGTAAATGAAGAAAGTAAAACGTTAATAAAAGAGAAATTTATTTTGGCTTTTTAAAGTGAAATACCTTGAGCCCAGGAATATGTAAATGAAACAACCCAAGAAGCAACCATATAAACCGTACTGTAATGAAAAAAAATTATAATGAAAGTGATTTGGTTTTAGTTTGATTGTAATTTTATATTAAAAAATTCTTATAATTCTGAAGTACTAACAAATTTCAGGTTATAATTGCTTGAGCTAAAGAAGGGGAGAAGAAAGTAGAGTCTACTTCTACATTTATAGCGTTAAAATCTCTGAGCTCCTGTACAATTAGAATAGGAAAGGAGTCTAGATTTTGGATATCATTAAAAAAAGTGTCTAGTATGTAGTGTGCTGGTTTATTAGATGAGAGTCCGCAGTTCAAATCCCAGCTCAGTCATCTTGAACAAAACGAAAAATAAAAGAATTCTTTCAGCGACTTCTTCTCAGCAGTCTTCAGGCAAAAACTCTGAGAGTAAATAAAACTCTTTCCCGCAACTGATAGATAAAATTTACACACACAATCTAAGTAGTGCAGGAACCTAGGTTGTAATCCTGGTTAAATTGTTATTATGACCCATTAAATAAGTAAGTAAGTATTGTCGTGTTATTTGTTCTTGCCAAACTAAATGAGCTAGAGGCAATTAAAATTTTTGTCGTGAAATTCCAATATGAGTAGATCTGAGTCATGCATCAGACTATCGAGCAAAATCTAGTGGTTAGGAACCAGACTTTTGACAGGGCATTGTAGGCTCAAGGTACACATGAATAGTACAAAATGAGAATAGCATCTAAAACAACACTGTGATGGCGAGAAGCAATATTTCTTAGAATCTGTGATGTATTAATGAATCCTAGAAGGAGATTTCTGTGTGTATATCAGGCGCTGGACAGAGAACTGTCAATGTTGAAAGCGAACGATATCCTCTGGATTATAGAGATACCCTATACATATTGAAGGCAACCCAGTAAATCGTATGCTGGCATTGCTATGACTCCTCTACACGCCAATAATTAATAAAACAGGCCGATAAAATATTAAAAAATTAGTAACCCAGGAATCTGGCCACGTACTTCTAAAGATTTTCGATGCGCAAAGCGCTGGGAGTAAATAAAAACTGCCATGAAAATTTTTTTTTATAAAAATCTGTCGTTCGGAGTCGACTATGAACTGTAGGTCCCGCCTTTCGGGTATAAAAAAATTAATACGCACAACATAAGTGATGTGAGAAGCTAGCACGTAATCCTGACTGAAGGGTTGTAATGACCAATTATGTAGGTTTTTCAAGCGCAGAATTTGAATTCGATCTTAGAATTGTTTTATCACCCTAGGTTTTCGAGATATTCTAACTTTAAAGTGCTAAAAACTCGGTTTTGGATTCGTATTCAGCCAAAAAAGCTTTAAAAAATTTAATCTCGTTTTAGAGTTAAAAATCATGTCGGCCTGTTAAACAAATTTTTATTACAACGCTTTAATCCAAAAAAAAGTGAGAAACTACAGAAACCTGTTATTTTTGGTACCCCTCTTAGGAAAATATGGCTTCCACAAGACATTTCTGCCTTGTTTCCGTTTTTTTTTTTAATTTGTGTTGTTCGATCTAAGCAGGTGATTGGTCTGTTGCAGCAAGTCCTAGGATAATGGGGCTGCTATCTATCGTTGCCTACAGAAATCTGTTTTTTTTAGTACCCCTCTTGGAAACAAATGGCTTCCACAAGGCATTTCTGCCTTGTTATCGTTTTTTAAACCTAGGAAAATGGGGCTGCTATCTATTGTTGCCTACAGAAAAATATTTTTTTAGTACCCAAGTTAAATAAAGAAGCTTTTGATACCATTATTTAAAATACACTGTGAAACATAATTTTATAATATTTATGACTAAATTTATTCAATTATTAAATTTATTTATAACATAAAGAAAAATTATAGAATAAAAATTGTCCATATTGTTCGGTCGCTTGTTTTGGTTTTAACACGTAGATAGATAGATTAAAGTTAATATAAACATATTTGCTGATAGCAAAGCATCCACTAAATTAATAGAGAGAGAGTGAAGATCATATTCCTCTAAAGGAACTAGCGAGACCTTTATGTGTGTTTATATGTGTCCTGGACAAGGCAACAAAATAACTAACGCATGTGCGAATGCTAGTACAATAATTAATTCGAACGAGTTCAGACATGAGAGAGGAATACCAACATCTCTTGGAGGACAACACATGTTGTCATACAAACTTGACTTATGCACAAGAAAAAATCACCTTCTTGTAGAGGGAACCAACAATTTGTCATTTTATAGTTACACTGGTATGTTGGATACACACAGTACTAGATTTACATAAAACGTACAACTTCAAATGCTGAAACAACCCTACAACATCAGTTTCAACCTCTAAAATAAAGGCAATGAGTCCTCCATCATTGTACAAGCTCGGACGATATTTTTTTGACATTCAAAATTCAGTTCGATTTTGGTCAAACTTACAGGTATTTGAAAGCTAATATTTCAAGCAAAGCTATATCGATTCGTTGAAAATATTGTGGCAGAATTCCAGTGTTAATTTCTCGATTTCGTTCCCGAAACTTCCATGTGAAAGGTGCATCACAAAATTGTCATTAGATGTGGAGACAATGGAAGACGTCTTAGTTTAGTAGGCACAGTGTTGGCTTATTACATGAGAGATCGTTCAATCCCGGCGAAATATAAAAAAAGATATTTCTTTCTGTGACTTCCTCTCAGCAGTCTTCATAAAAAGTTTCTTAAGTCTATCGTTCGGAGTCGACAATAAACTGAAGGTCCCACTTCTATTAGATAAAACTAACACACGTAACATGAGTGGTGTTAGAAGCTGGGTTGTAATGATCAATTAAGTGAGTAAATGGTGGGACATGAAGTACATTACAACCCTTCAGCCAGGATTATGACCTAGTTTCTCATATAACTTATGGTGGTGCGTTAATTTTATATGAGTGGCGGGGAACTACAGTTTAGTCGACCCTGAAACGACAAATTTTTGAAAAACTTTTTATGGCAATTTATTTTTATTCTCTGAGTTTTTGCTAGAAATCTGCTGAGAGGAAGTCGCCGGAGAAATATTTTTCATATTTCGTTTTGATGTCTGACCTAGGGTTTGAACCGTGACCTTGCGTCTAATAAGCCAACACACTACTACTAGACTACATGGACATAAAATATCAAGCTCAAAATGGAATGGAATCGTTTAAAAAAGCCTGTGTACTCTGTGATTTACTTGAGACAAATTTTGATGATGATCATTTTTAAAACAGATCATTAAGAGCGATAAAATATAGGCACAGTACGACCATATTGAACGAATCGAATCAATACCTCTTCAAACGTTTCTACACATATATTGATGGCACATTTAATTTCTATAGTTTCAAAGTAGAAGAAAAAAGGAGTTTTTGAGATATTTGGTGCCATAAATCAGTTTTATTGTATATAACCTCAAACAATTTGACGTGAAAAACAGTTTTTATCGCTGCAACTTCCAACTTGACTCTTTCATTAATAAATAAAAAAAAAGAGCAAACAAAATTGACCAACGATAAGGTTGTTGTACACCGAAATCTTAACCGAAATCTGAGTTCGTAAAGACACATAATTTGTTAACATTTTTCTCTGTATTGGACTTTGTCCTCAAAAGTATTTGGGTGATAAAAATTGTAAGTTTTTAGGTAATAATCATCGAAGTTGTAGAATTATCATCATCATTAAAGAAAATGTATGTCAAAAATGTACTAAGAATTGGCGTATTTTAGAAAAAAGTTCTCTTTGCCTTATAAACAAACAGATTGTTTTGGAATATTGTTTAAAAGATTTAAGATTTAAAGAATTTAAAAATGGGCTTTTAAAATATCTAGATTTCAACAAATGACTACGAATTTTAAATCAAAAACTAATAGCGTAATTTATGAATTCATTGGCTCGTTGTTTCTCAACATATGTCTACAATACAGGCAAAACATATATGTTGACGGCATTTGCAAAAATTGAGGCACATTGAATGCGTCATCCAGTGTTTATGATATCTTAAGAAAAAGATTACGTTTATGGAGTTGAGTTAAATTAACAAAATGACGTATTTTGCCGAAAGTAAAGAAATTAATATTTCCAATGTCTTGTTTACCCCCTAGCAATTCAATTTAATCAGGGAAATATTGTCATAATAAAAACCACCATTTAATCCTTCTGCTTGGACTTTGTCATACAATTTTTATAATGCAGAGTTAGACTTGGTGTTCATCATTCATTCATTTACGATTAAATTATGTTCCCAAATGGAAATTGTACGGTTTACGTAACAAAATATTGACAAGATCATGTTATAAACTATCATCCAGAAACCAGAAACATTATTTGGTATTGAATGGTTCGCAAATAACATTTTTACTGGCGATCTTTTTACATCTTTGCAAGAATTCCGATTACGTCTAACCAAATTAAGTTAGCCATCTAATAATAGCCCAATTATTCTTTAGTAAAGGAAGTTCTTTACAGGTTTTTAAAGATTTTAAGTTGCTACAATGCCGCAATGAATAATTGCCACAATGAATAATTTAACTCTGGTGTAGCACATCAAGGCCTTCTAAATATTCCGTAAGGGATTCAGTTTTTTGAGACGTCCTGTGCATTTCTTGAACCTGATTTTATATTTAATCGATCAGTGCTGTTGCCATTCAAGGCGAGCTCTTCTTTTTTCAGCAATCAATTTCTCCACACCAAATGAAAACATGATACTTTTCCTCGTCTGCGGCTTGGCGGGAGTGTTAAAAGTTTTCATTAAAATTTGAAATGGATGTACATCTTGTGGAGTCCTCTACCGTATATTTTCCGAACAATGTGCGCTGAGGTAACTTTAGAATTTTAGCTAATTTACGGGTTTATTCATTCGCAGACTTGCAGTGTACGTTGAAATCATGGTAGAGCTCAGAATTGTAATAAAATAGTGGGCGAGTGATCTGCAGACGAATTGGGAGATAATTTACACATTCTCTGGAAACTCCAAAAACAAATAACGTCAACAATCTAATGCCTGTTGATATGCCATTAATTTAGTTGACACTCTATGTGACATTCATATCCATGTAGGATAATGTATCAAATAACGTTCGGCCTCTAAATGTAGGGAAACNNNNATTTTTTGCATTATTAGCACCGGCTGCCAGAGATATTTCTAGAACCTCCTATACTCGCAAAACCATGTATACCCGCCTAATGTAGCGAACCTCAGAGCAGATGATAGTTGCTTGTAGGTGATCATCACTCAGCTTGTTCAACAAATTAGAGTTGAGTTTTGATTTTATTATAAGATGGCGTACAATTGGCACTGTTGTTGTTTATAATCATGCATACATACGTACACAATTCGGTCATTACAGCCCTTCAGTCAGCATTACTAAGCAACTTCTCACAGCACTTATCTTCTATGTGTTAATTTTATAAATGATTATCGGGACCTACAGTTTAAAGTCGACTCCGAATGACAGATTTTTGAGAAACTTTTTCATGGCAATTTTTATTTACTCTCAGAGTTTTTGCCAGAAATCTGCTGAAAGGACATCACAGAAGAATATATTTTTTAAAATTTCGGCTTCACGTCTAATAAGCCTACCTAATAGACTACAACAACATCAATGTAGAATAGAAGGATTTATTGGCTACACCTTATACAACGTCATTATCTACGTGCTGGTAAATTTTTATTACAATAAATACAACCGCCAATCGTTTGACCGCACTTAACTTCATATACTCAATTTGTTTCCTTTAATTTATTGTTGCAACTTTTGTCTTAATTTTTATTTTTTATATACGTTTTCGAATAAAGAGTAGAAGTGTGATTTAATTTTATACATGAGTGGCGGGACCGATAGATAAAGTTGCCAAATTTTGAGAAACTGACCTGGGGTCACGTCTAAAAAGGCAACACATTACTTACTAGACTACGGCGGCTATCGGCGTAAATGATTTTAAAGAGAAAATCTAAGTCCTTTTCTGGGTGGTTGTTTAACGAAAAGTTTAAATTTAAATTGAAACAAAACGAAGCTAAAAACAAATCCACTGCGGTCAAACGAATGTCTGTGACTGTATGAACAAGTAGTTTAGTTGTTTTGCACAAAACACCATATATTATATAAGAATCGGTTTGCGTTTACGTTTGCGGTTTTGTTTTTTTGTTTTCGTTTTTAATTTCGCACGTATATGGGGAAAATTTCCAAAATTTTATAAATTTCTCTAGGCATACACAATATCTCACACCAATTTACAATTTTTAAATCAATTGTTTATTCTTTCACTGGTCAACAAAATAAATTTTTGATAATTATTTATCAATTAAACACCATTAAGGGTGTTAATTTGCACTCTTTTCCCTCTTTCGTAAATATAGTTTTCAAAGATCCATACAACAAAGTGCCGAATATAAACAACAACAACAACAACAACAAAATTGGATTCAAATAAAACATAATTAAAGCCACTACATTCACATGCAACGACTTACGACCTGCCTCACTTGCAAAAGCAAACTGAATATCAAATTGGAAGAGCCGTGTCGAATAGTTTGAAAATATTGTATGAAGAATTAAAATCAAAATTAAAATCAAAATCATAATCAAAATAAAAATAAAAATAACAGTTAATAATAATTAAAATAAAAAGAGAAAAAGAAATGAAAGAAGAATAGAAACCAAAACAAAAAAAATTTGCATTTGAAAATACTTTTCAAAACGCGAACCGGTTTAAATCGAAACACAATAATATTTGAGCAAATTTCATCAATGATTTGATTTCTCTTTTCCATTTCAAATATCATATGACTCTGGTTAGCCACCTAAATAGTGGTCAAATTAAAAACTTTACAATTATGTTTTGCAGTCAGTCGAATTTTAAAAACGCCAGAGTATAGACGACGTATGGAATAGTTAATCGTGAAGCGGAAATAATAAACACGTTAAATAAGTGAGTGTAAAACAAAAACAAAAACAAAAACAAAAACAAACAGAAAATGTCACTAAGTGATGTAAGAACAACAACACATTCGATGGATTGTATAATGATAACCGATCATCAAACAGTAACTCGCAGTCGTTTGGCCCTTCAAGCCAATGAATCATCTTTGGCTAACTTAACAGCTGTTCAAGAAGACAACAAAACAAAATGCTGTCTTAATACGAATAAATTCTTTAATAAAAAACTATGGAAACGCCGCTTACCGATATTGCAGTGGTTGCCGAATTACAATAAAGAAGATTTTATTGGCGATTTAATAGCGGGTATAACCGGTTCATTGGCAGCCATACCTTTGGCGTTAGCCTTTGCCTTTATAGCTGGTTTACCAACAAAGGTACCTATTTTTTTTTATTTATTGGCACTTAAATGAAGCTTTAGCATCGAAACAATCAATGGAAACAATCATCTTTAGTTTGCTCTTTACAGCTCCTTTATGGGTAACATTATCTACACCATTTTCGGTTCTTGCAAAGATAACATATTGGGTTCCACAGCCATTGCCTCACTGTTAACATATCAAGTTGCCCATGGCAATTGGCAAAAATCTTTATTATTTACTTTGCTCTCCGGTTTAGTGGAATTTCTTATGGGTGTTAGTCGTTTGGGTTTTATTATTGATTTTGTTTCCGGTCCTGTCAGTTCCGGTTTTACCAGTGCTGTGGCTTTAATTATATTCACCTCACAGATAAAAAATATTTTGGTGGTTAAAAGTACTGGTCAATCGTTTCTGGAGAATTGGATTTCCATGGCTAAGGACATACACAACTACAGTACTTGGGATACCATATTGGGCTTTAGTAGTATTGTTGTATTGCTTATACTACGATACGTAGGTAATTTGCGAATTAACCCCAAAGAAAATCAGCAAATGAACACGGGCACAATTGTTGTCAATAAGATTTTATGGTTTTTGGGTATTTCACGTAACGCTTCATTGGCTGTAGTTACAGCCGTTATAGTGGCCTATTTTGAACACAAGGGTATGAGTTATTTTCAGTTGACTGGATTTATACCCTCAGGTTTTCCGCCTGTAGAAATACCAGCATTTTCAATTGCAAGCAATACAACCGCCGATGGTGTAGAGTTACAAGCTGCTGAAGGATTTTTTGATTTACTGCAGGAATTTGGTTCGGGTCTCATCGTTATACCATTGATATCGCTTTTGGAGACGATAGCTGTATGCAAAAATTTCGGTAAGTTCGAATTTTATTATCTTTGAAATTATAGTGATAGACTTTGGTTCCATTAATACGAGAGTCTTAAGGCAATAAATCTAGTGAATGACTGGAACAAGTTAACTTATTAGTTAGCGGAACTAAAGTGAACATTTTAATTTAAAAAATTGTTAAAGTTTTTCGCCTAAAAATATGTATAAAATTTGAAATTTCCTATAATCAAACATCCTATATAGTGTGCGACAAAAGTGGTGAAAGAAAGTCAGAAATTTAAGTATTTTTTGTTTAATACTGAAGAGATTTTAATTTTTCCGATCATAATTTCAAGAATGTAGTAGTAGAAGTGGGTACAGAACGTTTAAAATTGTAAAGATCACTGATAGTAGGCCCTAGATATAATGTAAGAAGGGTTTCAGTTCTGATAATAATGTCATCCAATATTTTATTGTAACAGTTTGGCTGTTTCCAGACTAAAAATTTAAGGATAAAAAATTAATTGAAGTTGATGAATTGTATGTCGTCCTTTATCTATTTAATCGCTCGGGTCCAGAGGTATCAGATTGGTAATTATCCTAGTACAATTAAAAAGATGTGACATGTCAAAAGTCTTTGTTGGCACGTAGGGCATTGGTTTGTAGAATCCCAAATTATCCTATGCCGGTAGTGTTTTGCGTTTCGGAGCTGAGATTGAATTGTTGTCCTTTACTTTGAAAGCGGAGTTTCAATCACATGGAGGATGAACAATCAGAACTCGAATAGGGAGTTAGTCATTTATGACTACAATAGATATTGGATGTTGTGCCTTGGCTAAAATTAATTTTCAATATACGGGTATACAATACTGTGTATTGAATTTATAAATCCTAATGCCTTTTCGATTATAACAAGAAAAGGAATTACCAAATACAGTGTGGTTGCCAGAATATTATTCGGAGAGCCTGGGATCACAGGCAGAACTCTAGTTTTAGTTACACATCTGGTTGTGACTTGCAGACCGTTGTTTTAAATTCTTTGAAGGATCGTACACTGTATACCGATTGAAAAGAAAATCCAGACTTGAGCAGCATAGTCTGTGATTGATCTGTCCAACCTCGTATAGATGGGAAAAATTGCTCCTTCGTTTTACCTCATGACAGCTTAAGCTTTAAAGACTTTATTTCTGGAATTCATCTCTTTCTGGACCTAAGAAGCAAGCAGTGTGTTATCGATAATACCAGTATCTACTAATATTTAGTGCTGTTAGAGCATTTGTTTGTTTTTATTTCACTTTGCTTTACACAAATGCGAGCGGTGTTTGAAATTAAAGATGGATGCTGTTAATACAACTCAGTCTAAGTGCTGTACATATTGACTGCTCTAGTTGCTTAGCTCCATAGCATAATGTGAACTTAAAAGCTTATAGAAGACACAACGAGCACCAGATTTCCGGTATCGGAAATAGTAAACAATGGGTTAATGCATCAAATGAATTAAACTTTTGAAAATTGAAATGACACGAGTGGGATATACCTCTTGGATCTACTATGAGTTCATCAATATTTTACAATAAGTTACACTACGTTGCAAGTAATAAAATTAGTCATTGCAAGTAATATATTAGAATGTTTCAAAGGCAATCAAATAAGTGAGTCAATGAAGACTTCTTCAGCATCAGATATAATTTTTTAATAACATAGAAAGAAGTCTCATCTCTCGTTACGTATGAATTAATCTCATATACGACTAAGATTCCCTTATTGTTTATTTAAAGTATTTTTCAATAGAATTATGAATGATCTTGGACTCATTAAAAGGTTTTATAAATTATCTAACATGTGTCGATAGCCTTAAGGCTAGAATTAATCGAGAATATATATTTGAACTGGCCAAAGTTAAGTTATTTTACTTTAAAAAGTATAAGAACTATAAAAACTTTTAACTTTAAACCATCTGTAGGGAAATATGTATCTAAAATGTATCTAAAGATTTATCGATAACAAATAATTTTAATTAAAACTTAATAAAAAAAAATTAATAAATATTATAATACGTTTAAATTGCTTGCAGCCAATGGAAAACCAGTCGATACAAATCAAGAACTAATTGCCTTGGGTTTAGCAAATATTTCCAATTCATTTTTCCAAGGCTATCGCATTAATGGTGGTCTAGCCAGAGGCTCTGTAAATACAGCCAGTGGTGGTAGAACACAATTTGTTAATGTGTATATAAGTGCCATTGTCATATTGGCAATGTTATTTTTGGCAGAATATTTCTATTATATACCAAAAGCAACACTGGCTGCCATAATAATAGCAGCAGTACTCTTTCAATTACAATATCAAGTCATCATACCAATGTGGCATAGTAAAAGTAAGTTTGACTATGAATATTATATTATACAACAACTATTTAACAAAAATAAAATTTGCTTACCTTATAGAATCCGATTTATATGTGGGTTTCCTAGCATTCATAGCCTGTTTAATTTTGCCATTGAGTTTGGGCATTGCCATAGCCATTGGCATTAATGTTCTGTATATTTTATATCATTCAGCTAGACCTGAAATTGCTGTGGATTTAGCAAAGGTAAACTATCATCAATCATTACAACGACTTACTTATTTAAATTCATTTCATATTATCTTCCATTTAGACTCCAAGTGGTAAACAGTTTGTAAAACTTACACCCGATCGCTGTTTAATTTTTCCTTCAATGGAATTTGTACGCAATAAAGTTCTAAAATCTGGTCTAAAATATTCTCTGCCCGTAGTGTTTGATTGCACGTATATTTATGCCAGTGATTTCACCACAGCCAAAGTTATCGAATCAATTATAAACGATTTTAATTCGCGCAATCAAAAATTAATATTTTTCAATTTGAGACCAAAAGTTGCAAAGGTATTTACCACACTGCATTCGAAATTTATTTTGTGTTATTCTTTAGACTGCATAGAAAAATTATTGGATGATGATACGTGTACAGAAACGTCATCAGCTGCTTCTGCTGCTGCTGCTGCTACTGGTTGTGCTGTTAATGAGAATAGTCATGTTGAGATAACAGAACTTTAATATATTTTTCTATGCCGTAAAATATGCTATAATTTCAATAAAATTTCAAAATTGTTTACGCAATTGGTGTCTGGCATGAAAATTTATGAAATAAATTGTTAAAGATTTCCTATATTTGGTATTAATCGGTGGGTCTATCTTCCCTTTGTGGAAGAAGACCAATCGTGCTGCCACCTAATCATTGCATCATCAGTCAGCTGGTCAGGGCGCACTAGCCCCGTTCTTCTACTTGTCAGATGTTTTCTCCTTTCTACATCTACTAATATTCAAAGCGGCATCATCCCCGCAATCACTTAGGCCGCTTCTGTAGATACTGTGCGGAAGGCAGAAATTACTCGGATTGCAGTATGTATGTATGAATGTATGTGTGTGTGATTTAATCGAAATATTTTTATTCGCTTGAAAGACCTATTGACGCTATTATGAGTGAAATATAATATCATTTGCCACGGTTTTTCTGTGTGGAGCGCATCTGTTCCATAAATCTGTCACATAAATCAGGCAGAATTTCAACCAAGACATGGATTCCTATGGACTGTGGCTTATGACTTATTCTCACACACCCGCGTTTTAAGAAAACTTTACAAGATTAAATGAAACGAGATCAAATCACACGATTTCGTTGGCCGGTTATACCATCTCCATGTAAGATGACCTATCATGCCCTCAAATCGCTTGTGTAGAATAATCGCAATAGAGACGTCGGCAGCAAAAGGCCGCTACCTAACAGTGACATTTTTAAATCGTTCCAGATTCAACAATTTTTTTTCCATTCATCCAGAAACAGGCCTCATCACTGAAGATGATTTTTCGATAGATAGGCCACTCATTTTTATAAACCAATTTTATTATTTGCACATGTTGCGAGCACACATCGTTGTCTTTAGTTCTTTGGTCAATTGAGTTTTGTACGTGTAGAGGCTTAAGTCTCGACGCAAAATTCGCCAAGTTGTAGTCTGCAAAAAAGTTCTTGTAAGCGACGCGAAATCGCCTGCCTGGGATTTTCCTGCACACTCACACGAATCTTATGTTTCGTCCACGAAGTGGATTTGTCCTCCGCAATGCAAATTGTCCTCCCAGTAGGATGATTATGGCGATCATAAAATAGACGAAGTGCAAGGTATGTTGCCCGAATGGGATATCCATTTTGATAAACCAATTTTATTATTTGAACATGTTACGGATTTCTAAAACTGTTCATGGTGATTTGACAAAACAGGCTGAATAAATGTCAACTAATTTGACAGATGAAGCTTCAACAAGATAACCGTTATCAACTGTCAAAGGTCGAAAGTCCCTGGCAAACTTATATTTAAATTCTGATTTGAGGAAATCTTTTGAACCGAGATGCGTTGTATCTAAAAAGTATTTGCAACCTGACCAGATTCATTGAAGGATAAGGAAACTCAGTTTGCGGGAAAGTTAAAACCGACTGAAGTTGAAAAATGATTTTGCATGACCAAGACGCGACTTGATCGCCATAAAAAAGATTTGCAATGTAATGATACTGGATTTGATCCATAACTTCAAGTCAAAGCATGAGAAGTCCTATGTAAAGACCAGCTAACCAATCAAATCGACGTTGAAGCTCAATATCCTTCTGTGGGAGCAGAAGGGCTCCATATCTTATCAGCGACTATAATCGGGCCAGCAGATTACATTGCATTTCAACCAGGATTTTAAATTGACCGAGATATGAAGTTGTAATATTCCACCATTCAGTTAGAAACTATTTTGTAAATAGTGGTTGGAATCCAGGGTTGATTGTCATTTGTTTTATAGCTCAGACCATGAACCGCCTGAATATTATTTGTTTTCCTAGATGAAAAACTTTCACTGATGCATTGCTTCAAAATTGAAATCTCATCTCATTTCTCTTATATTTAATTTTAATTTCATGCTCTTTCTCTCTCTCTCTCTCTCTTTCGTTATCTTTCTAGTTTGGTTTATATGGCGCATTTATGGGTTGTTTTGTCTACGTCCTACTCGGTACTTGCAAAGATAGTACAGTGGGTTCTACTGCCATTGCGTCCTTACTAACATACCAAGTGGCACGCGGTGTTTGGCAGAGAGCTGTTCTCTTGACGTTTCTAACGGGCATTATGGAAATATTTATGGCCGTATTTCGTTTAGGATTTTTGGTGGATTTCGTATCGGGACCAGTTAGTGCTGGTTTTACAAGTGCCGTAGCTCTGATTGTCTCAACATCACAAGTTAAGAATATTTTGGGTGTAAAAAGTGAAGGAGCCTCATTTCTGCAACGATGGATCAGTATGATCAACGACATTGAGAATATACGCGTAAATGATGCCATTCTGGGTTGCTGTTGTGTGGTGATTTTGATTATTTTAAGGCAAATTGGCCGTATAAAGCTGGGACCAAAAGAGGCTAATGAACAGAAATGGCATCATAAAGTGATTAACAAATGTTTTTGGTTTATGGGTGTGATGCGTAATGCAACCCTGGTTATAGCCTGTGCTTTGGGCAGCATGTATTTGGAGTCTCAAGGTAAACATTACTTCCGTTTAACTGGCAATGTACCAGAGGGATTACCCACACCAGCTATACCACCATTTTCGATAGAGGCTCAGCCGGGTAATGCTACTTTGGGAATACCGCCCGTCCAAGGTGAAAGTTTCCTGGATATGATTAATAACTTGGGCTATGGTTTGATAATTGTGCCCATGATTGCTTTACTAGAAAATATTGCCGTGTGTAAGGCTTTTGGTAAGTTGTTAAGAAATAAATCGTAAGTTGGCTTGAAATTAATATTCTTTCTTCCTTTTGGTTGCAATTAAAGCCAAAGGTAAACCGATAGATGCTACACAAGAACTATTCGCCATTGGAGTGGCTAATGTGGCGAATTCATTTTTCCAAGGCTATCGTGGAAATGGTGGTCTGGCTCGTTCGGCTGTTAATAATGCTAGTGGTGTTAGAACTCCCTTGGCCAATTTATATATCGGTTTAGTGGTCATGTTTGCTTTAGTGTACTTGACCAAGTATTTCTATTTTATACCCCTAACGGTATTGGGTGCCATCATTATATCGGCGGTTATATTCCAATTGCAATATCATGTTGTTAAGCCCATGTGGAGAAGTAAAAGTAAGTTTTAGTACGAATGCTTCATGAAAAGCATGGGCACTTAATGAAATTTTTTTGATTTTTAGGATCTGATTTAATACCTGGTCTAGTGGCCTTTATTGCCTGTTTGGTAATGCCTTTGGAAATTGGCATTTTGGTAGCCATTGGTGTTAATCTCCTATTTATACTTTATCACTCAGCCAGGCCAAAGGTATCCTTGGAAACCATTGAGGTAAGTTTTTATTTGATTTTTTATGGAAATAAATTTCCCTCGCTTTAATGCTTTTCCCTCTTTGCAGACTTCAGAGGGTCTTAAATTCCTTAAACTGACACCCGATCGTTGCTTAATTTTTCCCTCGGTGGAGTTTGTACGCAATTTGATCTTGAAATCAGGTACTAAAACCTCTCTGCCCGTTGTCATCGACTGTACGTATATTTATGGTGCCGACTATACAGCGGCCAAAGTCATTTGTTCCATGATCCAGGACTTTAAGCAACGCAATCAAAAGATTATTTTCTTTAATTTAAAACCTAGTGTGGTTCATATCTTTGATGGTTTGAACTGTAAATTGGTTCTGTGCTATAATATCGATTGTCTGCTGCAAGAATTGCGCAAAGCTGTGGGTGTTACAACACCACCACCACCTAATGCAAGCATTTCAATGCATATGGGTAGTGATAATGGCATTATGGCCAGTAGTATTACGTTAACGAAATATCAAACGAATAATCCTTAGGCGGTTATTTCGATTAGAGAATAAATTTTAATAAAAAAAATTATTTTTAAGTACATACAGACATACACACATACATAGAGTAATATAATGTAAATAAAATAATTTAATTTATTGGGTTGTCAAGTTTTCAGATGAGTGTTGTTTTCAGAAGAGCGTTGAGTACCAATGTTTCAAAGTAAAGCTCCTGTAAAAGCGTTGTTGACTAAAGTTTAGAAATTAAGAAAAAAAATTTTCCACGAAGAGCGCATAATGCGACTAAAAAGTGAATTCTGTCTGCGATTCACTGACAAACGTATGTAATTTACTAGACAGAATATAGGGTGGATTATCTATCGGTTTAAATTTTCAACATCGGTTATTTCGAATCTGACAATACTTATGTCATTCTACTCTGTCACAAAAATTCAGTATATGATCTCTACTGAACATAATGAACCGATTTACACTTGAGCAATGTTAGGATTTATTGGGCCAACGAGGAATTGCTCGATGATATTGATTTTGCCAAAAAAAAAGTCATCTTCTCGGATGCAGCTCATATTCATTTTAGTCGGTACGTTAATAAGCATCATTGACGTATACAGGCCTCAGAAAATCCATATGTGGACTTACAGAAGCCCATTACGAACGACTGTTTGGTGCGGCTTGTGGGGTAAGGGCACCATTGGCCAGTATTTCTTTGAAAATGATGACGGCGTAATTATTACGTTCAATAGAGAACCTATTGCGCCATCATAACCAATTTTTTTGTACTCGCTCTTCATGGTATGTATGTGGACGATGTTTGGTTTCAACAGGATGCTGCAGCTTGTCACACATCTTGTGCCACAAGCGATTTATTGTATCAAACATATGATGGCCGTTTAATTAGGTGAAATGGTGATGTCAATTGACCGCCAAGAAGCTGCGATTTGCCATCTTTAGACTATTTTTTGTGAGGCGCCATTAAAGAAAAGTGTTATGCCGACAAACCAGACGCAATTGGCCAACGGGATGCCATTGTCGAGTTAGGACCCCATACACTCGAAAAAGTGCACGGTCAGCCATGCATCCCTTTGTACTTCACAGCAAAAAAAAAAGTTTCGCAAAATTTCAAACCAAAGTGAAGAAAAAAAGAGGAGAAAAATGAAAGGAACAATGGATATCGGTTTCCAACAATGAGTTTAATCTTTAAAAGAACACTCTCAAGGAAGTTTTTTTACCATCTTCTACAAAGGAAGTTTTTTTCAAGTCCTTAAGGAAGTTTTTTTTTACCATCCTCTACAAAGCGTTGGATAGGCATAGAGAAAATGCTCTGTAGTCATGAATTCTGTCTTATATCTACATAACCTACCGTAATTCGACTAATAACTATTACAGATCTCTGCCAGTGACATATCTCATATTGTTTTACTACATCTCAGCGGTAAGTCAGTTCTACTAACAACTCTTAGCCACATAGTACCGCGATAACAAAAATACATGAATTGGACTACGTATTGCTTCCTAATGCACCATATTCTCCAGATCGGTACCAGTTTACGTGATTTTGCCAACGTTTTAATTGATTTATGATACTGTGGTTGAATCTTCATAGAACAGCACTTTCGTTTTTTTTTTTCTGAACAAATGTTGCTTCTTCACTCAAAGTGATCTTTTGCACACAAATTAATTGTCCCACAGCCGTAAAATTTCTACCACGTGCTTTTGAATGTTAACTTTAACTAAACATCACTTGGATTTAATACTAGTAGAGCCATCTGTGTATTAGTCTACGAACTTTTCAGCTCAACTGTTATTATTGTGGCTGATCAGGCGTACAATACGGCTTTTTATGATGTTCTCACTGGCCATGTTTGCGCTACTCAGTCCATTCTTCTATATC
>QOCX01000250.1:768-50770 GCA_005959815.1 Sarcophaga bullata
TTTTCTATCTTCACCTCGACAGCAACAGAGCATATTCTGCTTTTCTGTTTAGACATTTAGGTCGATAAAAACAACCAACTGACATCCAGTATAAATGTTCAAACTTGCAAATATTTGGTCAAATTAATCAAAAAAGATTATCTTTTTCTCATTTCTCTGTTTCTTATTATCGTTTTTATTTGTTCTCTTGGTGCACCGTTGTGGTTGTTAAATTTGAAAAAGTTTCTCAATTCCGTGCAACAAAATATTTGAAATTTTTAAAACCATTTCGAAGGACTTTGGGGGGTGAATATAATTTCTTGTTACGGTTTCTTGATACTGAAAGTATCCTTTGAGTAAGAAATGTAAACAATTTATCAGAAGCCATGCCAATCAAAGGCATTAAGAAGGTGTTTTTGAAAAAATTTATTGAAAATTTTTTTTAAATTATCTACAGAAGCCCGTTTAATTTATGGACAGCCAGACACTGAAGTTAATTTTGAGTAGAGTATGCCTCTAGGCATTATCGTCTTTTGTGATGCACCGGTTTAAAACTTCATTTATCCGCAAATCCAATTAAATAATTGCTACCTCTTATAATTTATTGTCGTAAAGGTGTTCCACAGTACTGCACACCCTTCGATTTTTTTTACTGTCATCAATTTATTTGAATAAGGTTTCCCTAAAATGTCTTATCCAAGCGCATTGCAACTTCAGAATGATGCTCGATGTCAGCACGGACAATAATATCCTCTCAGGTGTTTTCTTCTGTGATGCATTAATCTCTCTTTAGACAGGATTAAGACCTGGCTTCTAATACCACTTACGCTGTGTGTGCTTATTTAATACTTGAGTGGCCGGTCCTACAGTTGAAAGTCGACTCTGAACGCCAGATCTTTGAAAAACTTTTCAAGGCAATTCTATTTTATTCTCAAAGTTTTTGTCAGAAATCTTCTAGGAGACAGCTGCCGAAGAAATATTTTTTTCTTATTTCGCTTAGTTGAAGGCGTCTGACTAGAATTTTGAACCGAATCCTCATATCTTATAACCACACATTCTACTAGACAACGGACGGTTGAATCTATTCCTTTTTATCATCACAGTTAATCCGCATTCTAAGCAGGTGTACTTTAAATCTAGAGAGTCCTGCCCGTTTATTACCTTATTTTATTCTACGTTAGCCTGATACATGACTTAAATTTCCACTTGATGTAATTTCCCAACAAAAGTTTTCTTTCATTGCCTCAAACTCATTTGGTTTGTTCAAAGTCTTTGCATTTATCTTTCCTTTCTTGAGTATGTCTTTTCAAGCATATCTCCCCACTCCATAATAATGGTCTGGTTTAATTAGTTCCGCTGAAGTTTCCATTCTCGCAAACTTATTAAGCTGCTTACTATCGAGATACTATTGCAGATACTGTCTGGCCTGGGATTTGAACCAAGGCCTCATGTCTAATAAATCACCACACTACCTACTAGATCACGGGCTTTTTTATTTATGCTCTCATAACAAATGGCTGTAATCTGTTTTTGTTTTTAGACAACATTGCAGTTAATTATTCCATTTAGAGTACGTAAATTATATCTAAAAATAGAGAGGAGCCTATAACAAAACGTCTGTAGATGGGCAGGGTTTTATTAATGGAAAGCTCAACTGTTTGCTAGATGAACAACGGCACTCGCAGTTCTTTCTTAACAATCTCTTTCAGCACTAATTCTCTATGATTTTGTGTAAAAAAATGTTAATTGGTCATGTGGCCTTGGATACATTATATGGCGGTTACACAGTGGACATATTTCGGCTGAGCCGACCTTTTTTATCTCATTCCCAGAGTTAATCGTACGTATACTTTTGTTTCCCTATATATATGTACTAACGACTTATGGAGTTTTACTCACCAAAAGTACATTATCTTCGAGATAAAGAGCAGAAAATATACCTGAAATGTAAACACTCAGAGAGACCAATAGTCTGATCTGGTCATATTACGATGAACAACGTTAAATCTGAATTTAGAATCTTCTGTGATATTATACATTGACAAAAACAACAAATAAAAGACTGTATATAGTATATGATGGTTTAAGACTGTGTATGGCATTGTCATTAAGTTATAAATTAATTTGAAATATTTTTTATGATCATCATAACATTTCATAATTCTCAGTAACAATTCGATTATTGTATTATATTCTATCTAACACATTGAGTATGTTTTATTATCAAATAAAATAAATTTAATTTTTTTCCTATAATTTGATAAAGGTTTTGAACACAAGATTTTTCAAGATTTTGCTTCTCTTCTATACTGCACAACTACAAGTACAGCGAAAGAGTTACTTACTTTGCTTTCTTTCCGTTTTTTGAGTTCATATTTTGATCTTTTTTTTTCTTTTTCTTTCTTTTTCTTGTTTTTTTTTTTTTTTTTTCATCGAAATAAAGCAGACCAATTTAACGCATATGTTCACATTTTATTTATGAAACCACAGTCAACAATAAAGAAAAACGAAATTAAATTTATTTCCAACAATTGTTGAGAATTTTTCTTCTTTATCAAATCAAATCATAAAAAACATTTGACGCTTTCCAACAACACTCCAAAAGCACTCACTTCGAAACACATTGGAAACACAGTGCACAGAACATACGCAGGCACATTAACATCCTATAAACGCTAGAACAGAAATTCCATCCTTACGCTAACATACTGTAGACTATGCTTCATGGCTGAAGAGAGAGAGAGAGAGATAGAGAGAGAGAGCTCAAATTGTGGAAATGAAAAGAAAAGGAAGCAATGTAAGCAAAACAAAAACAAAAAAAAAGGGAAAGAAAATAGAAAAATATGGAAAATAATAGAGAAGACGAACAAATTTTTATGATTCGATATGTTTGTCGTAGTTTCAGTGTATGTGTGTATGTATATGTTAGTCCTGTCTCGGACACAACAAAAATATTATACCATGGACAACGACATTCGAAATCTATGGTAGTTGTTAATGGAAAATTAAATATTATTTACTTACACTCCCATATCACTTACCTACCTACTCACTCATACAGTCACTTACTAGGATTCTTGTTTATCCACATCAAGACCAAAGATAAGAGACTTTTTCCTTCTGTTGGACATTGCCTCTTCATTCGAATTTCTTTATGCTCGTCTTGTTTCTTTTGTGAAGCAAGAAAATATGGCACAATAGCTGACAATAATATTAGGAAGTCCATTAAGGAGCATACGAGAAAAATGAAATTAAAAGTTAAACGTAGGAAGAAAGTATCCCGATTCATATGCTCTTTAGGAACTGAGATATTTGGAACTTGCATCCGATTGACATAAATTTCAAATCAGGGATTGCGGATGAATGTTTAAGTTTCCCTAAGAAAATGATGATGTTTTCTAAGGAATCTGTTTTATCATAGGCTATATAAACAAAGCCTTTAGATAAATCCTCTAGACAAAAAGCCTCTTTCCTAGACGAACATCAATTTCAGTCAAAAACAACCAGAGATGGAACAAATGAGGAGCCCGATAGTAAACAGTTGGAGCCACAAACTAAAAACAATACATTCTACATGAGTTCTGCTGGAGTTCTGAAGATTTAAACAAATGATCTTTGAAATGTGCAACGCTATAATTGCATAAAATCCCGGTTTCGTCGGTGACTGGATAGTATTGTGGCCTTCAGAAAACACAACATAAATTTAGCATTACAAACCTTCAGTCAGAATTACGAGCTAGCTTCTCACACTGATTATGTTGTGTGCGTTAATTTTATCCGCAGTCAAAAGCCAACTCCGAACGACAGATTTGTTTGAGATACCCTTCATGGTAATTTTTCTACTTCACAAATTATTGTTTGTTTGAAGTCAGTCTGACTTAAGGGTAGCAAATTGACTACTTTTGACACTTCTTACGGTAGCTTTTGTTTGTTGTTTTTTAGCTGTCCTCATTGGAGTCTTTCTGAACTATTTTCTCCTCTTGTTATCGGTTCTTTGGGATAGTGTGATATAATGTTCCTCTTTTTGCCCGCCTGTTGTGTGGGTGAAACATTCTGCTCTCTTTGGCGTTATTCTTGGCGTCTATCGTGGTTAATCACTTTTCCAGGTAACTGATGATAAGCACCCTAATGCTGCCAGGCTGAGCACAGTATGCTCGCAATGCTGCGAAGCTGTATGTGAATGGTTCATCATTATCATGAACTTTTGTGAAGTCGCCGTAGTCTAGAAGGTTCAAACCCCAGGTCAGACATCTCCAACGAAATGAAAGCAGATTTTTATTACAACCTCGGTGAACAAATATATTTGCCATGTAGATCCCAATATTAATCTGTAGGTCTTTCCACTCATAATCCTGACTAAAGGGCTGTAATGACCAATAATTCATGCATATAAGTGACGTTGCTACTCGAGCTTGACTGTTTTCTTAAACGATTTACCTACTGGTTCTATAGCACCCTTGTTACTGTTGTTTCTTCTAATACTGGAAGTCGTTTGAACCCTTTTTTTTCGAATTCTGTTGCTAACTATGCCAGTCTACATAATTAATTTATTTTGTCTTTACTCATATGAGTTTCTTTTCAATCGGGTTCTTTTCAATCGGATCTGAGTGTTCAGCCAATAAGAAGAATATACACTTGAATCTGGCTTGGTTTTGAAGAGACTCCATTTATGGTTGACTAATCCTCAGCACGAGTCTAATAACACATTAACTCGGCCCCCCTCCCCGACAAGATTTACTGCTTATCAACAGTCATTATTTTAACGGAGATTCTACCGGAGAACGAATTGCTCTCCATCAATACATCACAATGAGTCCTTGCAGGACAAGCCTGCTCACCAAGCCAAGGCTATTATGCTCATGCCCAGATTGTGAAGTTGCCAAGCGAAATTCTTAAACAATATTCGCAAATAATTTATCGATTTCCCTGTTACTCATGCTTTTGATTATGCATGGGACAAATGTCAAAATGCAAACGTCAGTATTCCAGTCCAACGTATTGATGATCTAATTATTTGATATTTTGACATTCAAAGAGCTCTTAGGACTATAACAAGATGAAGAGAATGTGTTTCAGATATCCTCTTACAGACACAGCCTCTATAAATTCTAATTTACCACACCAATTGTCCATCCAGCCAGTGGTTGCAAGTAACTGTTTAATAATATTCCTTAGAATGAAAGAAAAAAACCGCAATTAATTTTTATAATCCTTCATAATGAACTTATAAAAGAAAAACAAAAACAAACAAACAAAATTAAGAAAATATTTCTCTTCTTTAAAACCCAAACGCGTGTAAAATAATCGTTAATTTGTTTTTAATTTCAAATCTTCTACATCATCTTGAGCTGAGTCAATAATTTACTCGTTTTTCCTAACGATTTCTGCTGATGGCAATTGCACAAACACTTCTTAAAAAAATCAAAAAAAAACCAAAAAAGGAATGAAAGAAAAACAAATACAACACAAAAAATGAAAATTAACGAGAAGAAAATAATAATTTTTTAAAAAATTTTTCGTGCGTATGAAACAGAAACATAATTAAAAGGAAATTCAGAAAACAGTCTAGAGCGCCTGGTAATACCCTACATTGCATACGACTAAAAACTGTTATACACTGGGTCAATCAATCAATCAATTCTTATCTTATTATCATTAAGAGAAGCAAATTTATTTATGAAGTGAATAAAATAGAATCGAAAAGGATCATAAAATATTTGGAGCCTAATTATCAACGACAGATCAAACTTCAAAGACCATGTGAAAGTCATAAGTAAAACGGCATCTGTGATCCAGGGAGTCTGACAAGGATAATGCGAAATATTTCGAGGAAGCAAATCCTTAAAGAAATTATTCTCGGTGTATCGCCTAGGCGCAATTAGACTGGTAAGCAGTTTCAGAACAATAACTGACAAAACGGTACTGGTATTGGCAAAGGCAATACCAATAACCGCAATAGTCTAGTAAGTAGTGTGTTGACTGATTAGACGTAAACCCACGTTTCCAACCCTAGGTCAGACATCTCCAACTACAAACGAGAAGTGAACAAATATTTTTGCAACGGACCTCCTCTCAGCAGATTTCTGGCAAAGACTTTGAGAATAAAATAATATTGCCATGAAAAACGTTTCTTAAAAAATCTATCGTTCGAGTTGACTTTAAATTGTAGTTCCCGCTACTCTGGTATAAAATTTTATATAACTGAGCATAAATGATGCGAGAAGCTAGGTCGCAATTCTGACTGAGAAGTGTTCTAATGGCTATGCATGTTTCGGCCTAAGCACGATTGGACTGACAAGGCGATGAACATATTCCGCGGATGAAAGGGGATATTCTTTCATCGTCTTGAGGACGCAGGCTGCAAAAGCGGCTATAAAAGCGTAAGAGTGTCGAATTTCCATGTGCAAATGGCACATGAATGCAAATGGCACATGAAAAGACGGCTTAAATCCTTAATGTAGCCCTTTGGCTAGAGAACAAAAACTGCGAAGTTAACACTACTTGACCCAGTTCTTGGCCATGACAGGTCCACTATAAATAGTCAAACTATGTAGATGAGCATGACGATGCGAAGTATATTCTATAATGCTTCCCGAGATTTAGATGGCACGGGAAAATAAATTCCAGGCCAAAGCAGATTATAGTGGAGATGTTGGAACTTTGAAATTTGGAGGTACAGAAGCGAAATTTAGTGTAAGAAGCTTTTAAGCTAATTAGCGCTCCGCAAAATAATATCCAATGACAGTCTCGCGAAAAGAGAGCGGTGGAAGGATATAGAGGGGTGGGTTTAATAAGTAGCCGCCAAAGATGGTGAATCGTGCTCTCCTATGATGAAGGATAAGTTTCTTTTGATGATTCCTGCCTACTGCTCTCATACAAACTTTGTATGACAGGGACGAGTTTATGAATGTTTGTTTACAAAACACCATTAGGTCACTTAACTTTTTTGTCTAATAAGAGATACAAAGAATCCTCGGGAAAAAGTGACAAAATATTAATGGCAGTAGTGCGATGATGATATCAATTTGAAGAGAACCAATGGAAGATTACTTTGTGTTATCAGTCCATCTCCTATGCTACGTGAATCTTTTCTATAGCGAACATAAAAAATCCTAACGAAATCATACCTTACTCCTAACAGCCGAAACCTTTTTCATAAACGCGTTGAGCCCTACAGAAATTTATGATTGAAATGGAAAATATGAACAAAAAGAAACCAAAAAAAAAAATTGTGAATTTTGTTGTTACATTTGCAGTGCGAATGAGAGCAAATTAAGTGGATTCGTAATAAATTTTAAATCATAAACAACATTTAAAGTGGCTTTAAATGTGGATTTTCCATTCATACTCAATACAACGCCAGCATACAGCGTAGTATCCTTTTTACTGAACAGAAACAGAGTCATAATTTATTTGTGTCAGAAGAAAGAAGAAATCCTGAAAATGTAAATAATTAACGAAAGAAAATCTACACACTGTAAAAACAAAAAACAAAAAAGAAAAAGAAAATGGTGAAAATAGTCTTTAATAAAGATTTGGTTTCTTGTTTAGTTAGACATTAACCCATGGGAGAGCTTTAAGCAAAGCTATGAATGAAAGATTTAGCAGTAGTACATACGAACAGTTTATGGGTATAATTTTTTTATGTCCAATAGAAGAGGAACTTATTGAATAAATAATCGAAAAACATAACGTGTTGCTACATAGTCTCAATTGACCATTGGATGAACCACTACCATCCCAGCTAAACACAGAAAGAATTATTTACGGCTCGCTAACTAAATCTCCCGCCAAACATATTGCCTTGATTGGTAAAAATAAATAGAAAGAATTGGCGTACTCTTCATAAGATCACTACAAGCCTTTATATTTGGCAGAGAGTGCTTGCAAGATTTCTTCACGTCGAACCCAGCGTAGCGCTATACTTAAGCGTATTTGTGAGTAAGTAACCCAGTTGGAATATATACGGACACCAGTTGGTGGAAATTACTGTCCGTAATAAACCAAGTTTCAAAACACATAGAAAACAGGATTTGAAAATGGTGTCATGTCTTCAAGAGTTTTATCTTTTGAAACTGTCTACTACCCAAATATTTAAATTCTTTCACGACATGGAAAACCGTATTATCCTGGAATCTAAAAAAATTCAAGGAATAAAAAGAATGCTTCCTGAATGTTCTCAGGTTCTTAGGTCGACGTCGTAGCTTTGATTGCCAAGGCTCACTAGAGCTCTCATAGCGGCCCGGTGTGGCACTACACATAAGCGCAGTCCCTGTACTGATCGAATTCCACCAAAGTAAGCAAGAAGTTCATCAGCGCAAAGGCTGCACATTAAAAGCACGACTTCATTACGCTGGGAAGCAAACTAAAAATTAAGTAAACGAAGCTATATCCTTGACATTGATGGACGATAACTCCGTTTAGATGACAAGGAATGGAGAGCCAAATAACCTATATCTGCACCTAGCAAGACATAGACATATAGAAAGAAAGTGGATAAAAGTTTTCTCCTCTTCAGCAGAGCTTCATCCACGGCAGAAGTTGTTAGATGGGAGCCGCATTCTTTCTGTGTGTCTTCCCATAACACATGACCACTGTGATAAAAACGCCACTACGTTCAAATCCGAGTAATAGGTTGGTGCACCTGCTGACCATCAAGGGCCAAGTGAATCTGGCAGTAGAGCAAGATTCTTCATTCACCCAGAATAGTTTAAAGCCCCGAAAAAAATTTCCCTTCAATGGCATACCAAATCGCATCAGCTCTGCCGATCTGGTCGGCCCTGCAGTTGCCTAGAATGTGGCTGTGCCCAAGAATCCAGACAAGTGAGACACTGAAGCGCCCAGAAAGAAAGGCGAAACAGCGATTAAACTCCCCAACGAGCCATGAGTTAATCACAACACTTCATAGGGATCTTATGACAGTCTGCGTATCAGAGAAAATTGAAATGCGGGTGAAATAAGCGCCATTGATAAGGATCCATTAAGCGGCCCGATAGATAATAAAAACATCGCTTCTGGAGATGCAAGAATTTGTATAATGCCCGAAGAGCTATTACTCTTAATTAAAATTACTTTATGCAGCGATGTTTAAGCCGACGTATCATCGAGGTATATTTATACAAAAAACGGCGCAAGGCAAACGATGTATGTGTGCCGCTTCTATCTCAACAGGACCCATTTTGAATTGGACAAACTCTTCTCTGGCACATTGGCATAGTTTTTCGATTTTGGAATTCGTTCTGGCCAATATGCTTACCTATTAATCGCCTCCGTGTCTCAAACGGACATCAGTTTTGACAGTTCAAAAATATTTCTCAAAGATAACCGCGAGTATGACTACGAGCCACGGGAAGGACATATAAGGGAAGGACATATAATTTTGGAAAACGTAGAGATAAAGTGTACTTCTATGTTTGTCAGCAAGAATTTTCATTCTCAAATTTCCTCTATGCATCGAATGGGTTAACAGCTCCAGAAACTGCAAAGAAAAAAAAAACAATTTTTTCTGATTTTCTAGCTCCTATTGCTGCCACACAAGCAAACTCTTTTTATTTTATTTATTTAATTTTAATCCACCAAAAAATAAAAACAAAAAAAAAAAAAATAACGCAGAAAATCCCTATAATTATTCTTTTCTTCAAATTACACATTCCGCTTCTATGTTTTTCCTTATTTTTTCCTCATTTTTTTTCCTTTCTTTTTTCATTTACTAGTCGTTGCTTTTCATCGTATTGCAGAGGAGAGCAGAAAAAAAGGAGTATTAATTTGTTTTATGTCCCTCTCCGCATAGCATGCAAATATGGAGACAAACGCGAAGGCTCGGAAAAATGGCAGGCTAGGCACAGGCAACCCAAACTTTATAAATTCTTTTATCATGTAATTTTGGTCCTTTTTTTTTTTTTTTTTGTTGTTTTAATGTGTTTTTTTATAAATTTTAATCCCAAAACATTCAGCTGGGAAAACTCAAAGTAAATATATGCACACAGCCAGCCATACGTACACTTATCACAACAGCAACTCAACACCACACCAATGCCATCCATGTAGCCCACCAGTATGCGACATAAATTTTTCAACTAAAAATTGCTTAATAAGCCAAAAAAAAAAGGAAAAGAAAAAAACAACCATGAAATGAAAAGGGAGCACACATTAAAAAACAAGATTTTAAATATTTTTTAATCAACTTCAAATTGAAAAGCAGAAAAACAACATACGTACGTACGAACGTAAGCACTTAAGAAAGAATTGCTTAGGTGCCTCAACTCAAGGTATAAGGTAGCCAATCTATTGGTTTATATTTAAATGTACCCACAACGTCTGACAGCGCAACCATTACAGTCAACCTAACGCACCATGATAACCGATTTTCTTGTACCCGCTCTTCATGTTATTGCTGTGAGCAATGCTTGGTTTCAATACGATAGTGTCACTTGCTACACATCTTATGTCAGAATCGATTTATTGTGCCAAACATTTGATGGCCGCTTAATTAAAACTTGCTATTTGACACCAAACTGTTATTAATTATTATGGCAAGGAAAGTGAATAGCGCTAAATCACAGGGTGAGGTGTTCTCACCCTTGCAGTGGAATTTCGTGGTAAATAAACTAAAGACGGAGCTGCAACGACATGCTTTTAAGGTTTATCGTTCTGCGGTAAATCTGGCTTTTATNTTATGGTATCAGACTTCGATCCACACTCTCTCTCTCTCTCTCTCTCTCTCTCTATCTCTGAGATGTAACCAGCTTTTAAAACTTATTGTATCGTTCTCATCGTATGGTTTAAGTGTCAATCCTTGCAAAACAGAATTAATGGTTTTTAGCAGGCATTGGGATATCTATTTGTAACATACCGATAGGGTTCAACTTTCCTTAAGGATCTAAAGGATCTTAGGCAAGATCTGCGGTATCAGACCATCCATCATATACGTACTCTATTGGGCCGTGGTGGAGGCAACCTTGCTGTATGGGGTACATGTTTGGTGGACGGTATACAAACATCAATACCTCTGTCAACTGATGGATAGAGTACGCGGACAGTCAGTTATCCTTATTATTAGTGCACTCCATTATATACTTAACTAGCTCCCCTCCAACCTCTTATTAAGACAGAGGGCTGAGTTGTTAACAGTAAGACTCAATGCAGTCAAATCCTGGCCCAATCTGAACTATGGAATTGCTGCTATTCTGAGAAGACGTTGACATACTAGGGTCGATTATATGATTCCTTATAATTATCTAAAAAGAAAATTAGATTTTAGAATTCCATCTAGGGAATATTGGTCCGAGGAACCGTAGGTTCCCAATGGGACCTTTGAAGTTTACATTAATTGCTTATAGATGAGGCTCTGTTATCTTTATTAAGAGCACTGATATTAAACTTTCTTATACGCTGCCTGATCACTGCCATCTTCTTCAAGCAGTGTTCATGGCAATTTGGAAGGCAGCACAATGCTTGTGGAGTTGAGAAATTTTTACTGAAAATATCTTGATATACTCGGCTGCGATTAAGCCCCTAAGGAACGGTTAAGGTCTAGCTAGAGCCTGAACATTTTGTAAGTATTTGAGCCATAGGATCTAAACCATAGATGTGCTACTAGCCCAATTATGAATTAATACCTTCTAAACATTGTCCGTTATGTGTGTAAGTTGTGGTTGGCAGCATGATTAAATTCTATGATTTTGTAATACAATTCCAGTTCAATAATAATTTTATGTCAGTCAGTTTTTTTTTTATTGTAATGTAATGCCATTTAATATAATGTTATAGAATTTATTTTACAACAACAACATAAAATGTGTCATTTATGTGTTACCCCCAATACAACAACATCACACAATGTAAATATGAAAAAATATTCGCAAATATTTCATAAACATTTCGAAATCAGAGAAGAATAATAAAAGCATGAAAAGAAATGATATGAAAGAAAGGACACTAAAACTATGCAGACAAACATATACAATTACATAAAATAAATAATCTATGGTTTTATACCATACATACATACATACATACATACATACATACATAACATATGATATAAAAACTCTATTTGTATGTAGATGTAGATGTATATGGTGTGTGTATGAGAATATGCTCATATTACTCTACCACTAATATTATTCTCGTAAAATTTTATTACAATCATTTGCATAAAAATTGTGACTAATATACAGTTATTCTCACACTCTCTTACACATAGAGAGACACACACATACAGGCATATACACGTATACATAAAAGTTTTTATACGAAAATTATCATAAAAATAGTGGAAATATTTCAACACGTTAACATTACCATACATATACTCGTTCAGTTTTATTATCAATAAATGAAAATGTGATATAATGTGAAATATACAGCTGTGATGATAATAATAGCATCAAAGCAAATAATATATTTATTCATAAGTGAAATATATATTCATAAGAATACTTTGTATACGTTAAATGAATAACGAAATCGCAAAGTGTTGTTAATTTAAGTTAGCATTGCTTAATTAGCGAGTCATGAAATCGCTTTAGTCTAGTAGTGGGCAAGCCTGTAGTTCAAACACCAGCTCTCAGTTATCTCTAGCAAATCAAAATATGAAAAAATTATTTATTTCGGCTACTTTCGCACAGTACTCGTTTGGCAAGACCTCTGAGGCTAAAAATAAAATTGCCATGAAGAAGTTCCTTAAGGATCTGTCTTTCAGAGTCGGCTTTAAACTGTACGTTCCGCAACACATAACATACACAACTTAAGTGGCGTTAGAAGCCAGATTGTTGATGTTAAGGGTTGTTAAGGGCGACCTATTAAACAATTAAGTAAGTAAGTACGTATTTAAGTGTAAATATCATCCTATTGCAGCTTTAGCAGAATGAAACCTGGATAGAAATATGCGCAATGAAACATAATATTTTTTATTTCAAAGATCTAAAAACAATAAAATAATGATTTCTATGATGGCACTATTATTATGACCGACACTGTGCACATATGATTACATATAAAACTTCAGTCTCATATATATTTAAGCTATAGGTCATAAGCTAATACATTTAATCTATATAAAAATGGTTAAGTGGGCGTGGCTCTACCGGGTGTTAGAAGAAAAGAAAAGTTTAGGTGCTTAGCTTTCGCTTGCTGACAAATTTATCAAAATTTATTATAAACAGTCAAAGCCATGAGAGTCAACATTTAACAGCTAGCCAGCTATCAAACTATCCAGCCATTCTAGCCAGCTATGCAGCTCGTTAGCAATATTAGCCAGCTGTACCAGCTAGCCAGCTAACCATGCACTTGAAAGGTAACCAGCTATACTACCCAGCTACTAAGCTAGCCAGTTACCCAACTACACAGCTAGCTAGCTACCCTCCTCCCCAATTAGACGTCTATCTAGCTAGCAGCTAACCAGCTACCTATTTAGTCAGTTACCCAGCTATCCATTAATTTTCCATTAACTTGGCAGCATACGAAAGCTAAGAATATAAACCTTCATTTTCTTCTACCATGCAGTAGAACCACGCCCACTGAATCATGTTTAAATAAATAAAAGACTTTAGCTCATAACTTTGCACGTATTGAAGAGGATGTAGATGTGGGCGTACCAAATAATATAAGAAAATGAAAGTCCGGCCTCTTAGCTTTTATTTCATACCAAATTTATAGAAATTGGTGCTCTACTTACAAAGTTATGAGAAGTTAAAGAAAATACTTTACAAACATCA
Source organism: Sarcophaga bullata (assembly GCA_005959815.1). Taxonomy (NCBI): domain Eukaryota; kingdom Metazoa; phylum Arthropoda; class Insecta; order Diptera; family Sarcophagidae; genus Sarcophaga; species Sarcophaga bullata. The sequence continues at coordinate 14,466 of QOCX01000250.1, forward strand.
TCCATCTTGTTGCGCACACACACATCCAACACAAAAAATTTTTGCGAAAATTTTATCTCAAAAATTTGGTGTCTTCTACCAGGCGAACAGAATTGTGTAACAAGGGGGTGTTTGGCAAAGTATTTTCTTTAACTTCTAATAACTTTATAACGAAGGCACTAATTTTTATAAAATTGGTATCAAATGAAAGCTATAAACACATACTTTCATTCTCATAGTAAATATTACAATTTCTGCCACGCCCACTTTAAGATATGTGGGAAAATTAAATGTAAACTCTTATAACTTTGCGTGTTTAGCATAATTTTCCATAAATATGGTAGCAAGCTAAAGCTAAGAACTTAAACTTTTACTTTCTTCTAACACAAAGCAGTGCCACGCCCACTGAATCATTTTTAAATAGATGATGAATGTATTAGGTTATAACTTTGCGAGTATTTAAGAAGATTTAGATATGGATGTGGATGGCGAGCTCGGTAGCTGGCTAGCTAGGTCGCTGGTGAGCTGGGCTGCCCTCGTAGCCTGATATTACATGTTGCTAACAGGGCAGTTTGGAAGATGGCTAGTACGGCTGGTAGCTGCCTGGCAGAGCTAGAATAGTTTGGTAGCTGAGTAGTAGGATAGTTTTGTAGTTGGCCAGAATGGTAGCTGGCTAGTATAATACTAGTCTTGCTGCGTATTAGGGTAACTGTCTAGCTAGATAGCTTGGTCATTGACGAGCTGTGTAGCAGGGTACCTATATAATATAGTTGACGAATTGTGTAGCTGGAAAATAGACCTGGGTAGTTGGGTACTTGGCTAGCTACGCTGCTGGCCAGCTGGTTACCTGTCTAGCTGGATAGCAGGGCAGGTATGTATCTGGCTAGCTAGTTGCCTGTCATACTGACTAGATATGTAGCTGGGTAGCGGGGTAGCTGACTACCAGGATAGATGGGTGCCTGGGTAGCTACCTACTATGATGCCAGGGTAGCTGCATAGCTGGTTAGCTTGATAGCTGGATGCCTAAGTATCTGGAGAGCTGTATAGCTGGGTAACTGGCGAGTTGGGCAACTAGGTAATTGACAAGCTGGATATCTGGCTAGTATTGCCGGCTAGCAGGGTAGGTGGGTAGCCGGCTAGTACGGCTGTTAGTTGTCTACCATAGCTGGATAGGTAAGTAGCTGGATAACTGGGTAGTTGGGTATATGGGTAGCTGGTAGCTAGCTAGGTAGCCAGGTCACTGGCTAACTGGCTAAATTATTATATTTTCACATTGTTCAAGTTGTAAAAGCCAGGGATAAGAATAAATTTGAAATTATTATAAAATTTCGTAGTACAGTTTGTTATTGTTATTGTAGTTTAGGATTACTTAAGTACGATTAACAGACGATCTGTTGTACTCGCGCACAATCTTTATATGTTTGCACATTATGCCGCAGGATAACTTCTTGGCTAAAATATCCAAGTTTATACTTTCTTAATACATTTATTAAAACTGTGGTATATACTGTGGTGTTTCGTTATTCTCGTCATATTGAGTTTTAAACGGCTTGCATTCTGAATGAATTATTTCCTGCTCTGAATAGTTACAATCCTCCAGAATAGTCTAATGCATGATTCAGATCTTTTGTCGCTATAAATAATTAGTAATAAACACAGCTTTTAACAGCGAAGAATATAATCGAAATTTTTCAAACGATTCATAATTTAATGTTTATACACCACATTGTAATAAAACTGAAAGGTGAATAAAACATTAATTAATTGGTAATGAAAAACCAACAAAGCAAGGAATAAAAAATATTGTTGATTCGTCAGCAGAGATGAGCCTGAAACTATTGAAAACGTAAGCAATATGATATTATGAGCCAAATGATTAGTGAGCCAAATCGTGATGCTTTCTTACTTACTTACTTACTTAATTGGCCATAACAATACGATTAACGGATTTCGGCCTGCCACAACACATCCTTCCAGGCGCCTCTGCTTCTTGCGCGCCTACGCCAGTTGGTCACACCAATCGATGACAGGGCTTCCTCGACTTGGTCTCTCCAACGGATACAAGGTCGTCCTCTTCGCCGACTTCCGCAAATCCCCGCATCAAATACCCGTCTCGCTCGAGCATCCTCCTCCATTCGAACGACATGGCCGAGCCAGCGCAGCCGCTGGATATTAATACGCTGCACAACGTCCATGTCGTTGAGGAGCGCATACAGCTCACTCGGATGCGGAAATCTTCGCCAACTCGCACTTTACCGAAGATCTTACGTAGGACTTTTCTCTCGAATACTCCCAAGGCTGCTGTATCGGTGCTTAATAAGGTCCATGCCTCTGCGCCATAAAGAAACACGGGTAAGATGAGCGTCTTGTAGAGTATTAGTTTTGTCGCACGAGAGAGGTTTCTGTTACTCAATTGCCTATTGAGACCATAATAGCACCTGTTGGCAAGAGTGATCCTGCGCTTGATCTCCAGACTGACATCATTTTTGGTGGTAACGGCGGAGCCAAGAGAAATGAATCGTGATGCTTTCATTATTATTAAATTATTCATTATCATGCATTTTAAATCGCTTACTTAGTAGCAAATAAAACATCAGGTGTTTCCATTACTATCATTTCGATATTTTCATATTGTAAAGGGTTATCCATTTCTCGGTTTCAAATAAAACACACATTAAGCAATACACGAAATACAATGTCATTTAAAGACCACTGGATTGGTGGCAGCAATCGAAAATTTGAAGGTACTAATATAGAAATGGTTTTGTATATATAGGCCACATCCCAGCAGTAACTTGACGATTTTTTTTGTGTCATGAAATAGCATGAAGTTAGCGGCGTCCATAAAACATGAAGTTAGCCTTTCTTAAAACTTTCCAAGCAATAAAGACAAAATTGATCGCATTGTGTAGTTCATACCACTGTCCAGTCCACAACTATTAACTGCAGGCGAAAAAAGTTTGCTTTTATATTCTTACTTACTTACTTAATGTGCCAGTACAATCCACTATGCAGGATTACGATCTAGTTTCTCATACCACTTATGTTGTGTGTGTTAATTTTTCCCACGAGTGGCGAAACATACATTTTTAACGCCGGCTCCGGTTGATAAATTTTCAAAACTTTTCATAATAATTTTATTTACTCTCGGGTTTTTTTTTCTTTTTTCAGAACGTAAAAGGTTAGTCGCCGAAAGAAATATTTTTTTTATGTTTTATTTTTCTGCAGTTGTTTCAAGGCCAATATTGGAACCATGGACTACTATCTGTTAAACCAATACACTAAATACTACTCTACAGCGACTTATTATAGGGGGGAGGTATTATTCCAGGGTAATTTTGCCAAAAACCGAGACTATTTCCGAATTCGATGGCCTACTCACACTTCCTTATGGGCTCTGCAATTGTTGTTTACAACAATTTTGCTTGTTAATGTAACCACCATACACGAAATAAACTTTGTTACTGAAGAAAAATTCTTTTCTAAAGGACAACATTTAAGGCTTGTTTCTCCGGCATTAAATCAACATGCCTACGGCGATGTGAATGTTGTGAGAATTTCACTTTACAGGGTGGAAAATTTAAATGCAAAATGTATGGCGAATTATTTATTTGGATTTACATTATGGAATCGACAATAGAGATTTCTCTTAATACCTTCTTTAACAGAGGCAATATTTTCAATACTTTGCTCTGTCTTTACAACTTCTAAACACAACTTTAACCCTTGCAGTCTCTTCTAATTCCCTTATAATCTAATTAATTCCTGGTACAGTAGAAAACCATGTAATACTCGAAAAGTGTTCATATTTAAATTACTACTTTTGTGATTAGATTTGTAGCTTTTTCGCGCTGTTACTAAATAAATAACAAAAATTGCCGTAGTCTGGTAGTTATTGTATTGGCTTATTAGACAATGAGGCCTCGGTTCATAACCCAGGTCAACAAAATCCAACAAAACAAAATCTGAGAAAAAATATTCTTTTGGCGAATGAAAGATTTCTGATCACATTTCTTGTTAAAACTCTGGGTATAAATAAAAATTGCCATGAAAAAAAGTTGTCAAAAATCTGTAGTTTTGAATTGATTTTAAACTGCAGTGAAATGAGAAGCTAAGTCGTAATCCTGACTGAAGGGTTATAATGATCAATCAAAAAAAAATTATTTTTTCAACATAAAGTCGCCATAGTCTAGTAGGTAGTGTGTTACCTTATTAGATGAGAGCCTGTATTAAAAACACCAGCCTAGACATCTTGTACTAAATACGAAAAAAACATTACTTTCTTCGACTTTTACTCAGCAGACTTCTGGCAAAAACTTTAAGAATAAAATGAAATTGTCATGAAAATTCTTAATCGACATTATACTGAGGGTCCTGCCACACAATTCGAGGGTATGAGAAACTAGTTCGTAATCCTAAATTAATAGATTGGATGATTTGGAACCACTAAACGAATTACTATTTCAAATGAAAAAAAGTTTTTTTTTGTTTTTCTTTACAGATCTCTCCATTTAAATCCCTTTTGTAAACAATAAATTTTTAGTGATTAATTTTATTTGTTTTTAATTTTCAATATTTTACTGAAGCTGGTTATCAAATAAAACAAATGGGATTTCAATGCAGATTTATTACAAATAATAGCCAAGTTTTTATTTAAGCCAATGAAAAAAATATTAAAAAAAAAGAAGGAATAAACAACTGAACCAGTAAGCAAACAAAATTTTAAGCTGGCATTATTATGCATATGCAATTTCGTTTTCAAACAAAAACCAACAAAAACAAAAAAAAAATTCATACAAATAAGAGAACAAAAATAAATCATAAAAATGCAAATTGATAATAAAATTTATCATAAATCAATAATCGAAATAATAGAAATATAAAAAAAAAAGAATTAAATTCAAATGAGGGCGCTTTTTTTTGTCGTTTTCAGTAGCACAGAGAACAAAAGCACCACAGTAAAGCAGAGTTCAAAGCCTTTTTTTTTCTTACCGTTTTTACAATATTTTTATTTTAAATGCCATAAAATAAAACAAAAATGGAAAAAAAAAGAACCTAAAAGTGTACTGATGATTTTATTTCCGTTTCCGTTACACATTCATACACACATACGCATACATAGTGATATTTGCAAGCACATACTTTTCAATTTATTTTCACTGTTTTACACCATTGTGTTGAAGTTATAGCCTGCTGTCTGCATGTTATGGATATATATATGTATGTGTATGTGAATGTAAATAATAGTGTGTGTGTATAAATGATTGGTTATGTGTGAGTGTATACATGGTGTTGACAACTGACTAATTGTGACATTACACTTGATACTCCAATACAATAAAGAAAAAGTTGCCGAACTAAACTTGTGCTAGTATGTGTAGGAATTTGTGTATTTTATGCGTAAAACTTATTTGCTCTCTCTATCTCTTCTCTCTCTCTCTCTCTCTCTCTCTCTACGAGTTCAATTTGCTCTTTCTCTTTGATTTCAAGAGAACTAAAATACGTGCGTATAACTGCGTACATGTGTCACATATATAGCGTCGGCAAACTCATTACATTTCTTTTTGGATTTCTCTTTGGTGTGGTGTTTTATTACAAACACTTTTTAATTTTTCTTTTTGCTTTTCATTCTGCCATTCCGGCATTTTAAGCGCATATTCAACACTTATCTTCGCAATATTTTTTTTTTTTTAATAGAACTCCCTATCGTGTGCCTCTCTGTGTATACTGTGAAACCGCGCCAATATAAATGCCTGTGTATGTGTTGATTTTTATAACCTACCCAAATCTTTTTTTATTTTACATTTTGTTTTGCTCTTTAAATAATTTTCGTTTGTACGGTTTTCTTCTTTTTTTTTTTGCCAGCATCTTTATTTATCCAACACACACAACATTGGCAGTAACGCACACTTTAATAAGAATTGAAAGAAAAAAAAAAAGAAGAAGAAAAGAAACAAAGCAGAAAGTAAATCCCAAGTATTCATGTTTTATTTAAATGCATGGTAGTGTGTTTAATGGTTTTTATTGTTGCGTTTGCATATCTGTATGTGTGTGCGAGAGTGTGTAAATGACAGTAGTAAGTGGAGTTTAAATCAGTGATGCCACAAGTATGTAAATTTATATGCCGATTTTAGACTGTAGGTCCCTATACTAATGTATAAAAATTAGCACACTCAACATAAATAGTGTAAGAAACCTGGTCGTAATCTTGACTGAAGGATTGTAATGACCAATTATATATGTATGTATGTATGTATGGAAAAAATGGCAGAAGTATTTATTTCTGGCTGCTTAAGGCCTACCGAAAAATGGGTGTCACTTGAAATTAATAACTGACAGATGGTAAACCTAGAAACTACTTCTGAAATTATGTTGCATCGAATTGTAACTGGCGATGAAAAATAAATTGGTTTTCAAACTTATAAACGGGAAATATCATGGCTTAATACAGGACAACCATCAACTTCGGCTGCCTATTCAGATCGACTAGGAAAGAAGACATTGTTGTGTATCTGGTGAGACCAGAAAGGTTGTGGTGCATCAAAAGCACCTAAAATCTGGTGTAACCATTAATACAAATCGCTACCAACTACAAGGAAACAATTTGAATCATGCATTATTCAGAAGACGATCACAATGGTCCATAAGACAAGGCAAGGCAACATTGCAACATGACAATGCATCTGCACACAAAGCAAAACCGTTTCAGGATACAATCAATGCTTTTGGCAAGGAACAGCTTCCCCACTTGCTACATACATTAAACTTAGCTTCTTCCGATTCCTAACAGTTTTCGTCAATAAAATACGCTTTGACCTAGCAGCTCTTTAGTTTCTACAAGGAAGTCGAAAATTGTGTGACTAATTGGTATGCATGGAGTCCACAAATTGCATAAAAGCTGCGAACAACTATGTAGCCAGAAAGGACCAATGCTTTAAGCAAATATGGTTTTTAATAAAAAAAAATAAAATACTGGCAACACTGGTTAACACACATCTCTATATATTATACATACATACATACATACGCATACTCTGCATAACATTATTAAATATTTCAATTACACAATATTTTTGTGCATGTTGTGGGTGTTGAAATGTTCAACACTTATCACAGTTTAAATGCGTTCACAATATTTCAGACATAAATTCACTTCCTTTTTTCTACTGTCGTATTAAGTATGGCAGAATATGTAATATGTACGGATGTATTTATGTAAACCATAATAGGTACAAACAAATTTATGCTTGAATTTAAAACAAATTAAACGATGCCTAAAACTTAAAAGAAATTAAATTTTGTTTCTGCAAAAACAGAAATCAAATGCATTTGGCGTATGCAATTAAAATCCATTAAGTAAAATGGAGTACATCTAGCAGATACAGTAGCTTAAGCAAGAATTTTAAAATTTTCAAAAACGAAGTTAACAAATAATTTCACGCCGTAGAAGTTCTTTCACTCCCACCATCGAATTATCACAGATTGAAACTGATTCACTTCCGCTTAGATTGGAATTTGGTTGGGAGTCAAGCAAAGAGAATGCAAAGTAGATAGGAAGTAACGAAGACCTGAAGTACCATGAACTCTTATGCTTTACGTAAGGATTGAAAATCCTGACTGTTGTCCTCAGGGGAGTGTAAATGATTAGCCATATTTCATTCCAGCATTCATATGTTCGGTTGCTTTGATTTGTAGTGGCCTGAATATGCAACTAGATTCACTCGACATGCTGAAAATGTATCTGTGAGACGTTGTCCAAATTTCGTTTCATCAATTTCTGGTTTCCAGTGTTGGTACCAATAATGCTCATAGTATTTATTTTGCCAATGTTGAGTTACCGCTCTGGCTGTTGAAAATAGAGCAGCTTCTCGTCAGATGTCGTCTACATTATCTAAGTCCTCTAGGCTTCTGTCAGGACCTCTTTAAGTGATGGATAAAACTTTCTGTAACACCCAATCGAATACAACGTTAAAAAACGGTGAAGGCAAAGAAAAACTTAGTTTAACTCGTCGTCGTTCCCCTACATATCAATACATTTCATATCACTGAGTGTAACATAATTGGTCATTACAACCCTTCGGTCAGGATTACGATTAAGTTTCTCACATGGCGAGACCTACAATAGGAACTCTATACCGAATGACAGATTTTTGAGAAACTTTGTTTTGTTGGGAAAATGTCTGGCCTGGACCAACACACTACCTACTAGACTACGGCGACTTCTGTCCATTCTATGTGGAATATTTTCATCCTTCTAAAGCAATGGTATTTTCCCAAAAAATCTCTTGATTTTCTCAGACAGCCGTGCTGTGACAACGTTCCTAAAAAACCTTTCTTCGTGATCCTTGCTTGTCCACGAAAATCGATGACTTTTCCAAAAAATTTCTTATCATTCAAAGGTAATTTTTATATGGGCTCCAAAGCATAAGGATATGAATCGAAATTGCATTGCTGTTGTATTAATCAATTACAGCATAGTGCATGCAATCTCCGACATGCTACAGAATATGAGTATTTCAGATGCATCACTTTAACTGGCCATTTTTCTCTCGTTTTACAGGGAGGCTAGATATTACAAAATTAAGGCAGCAGGAAGGTACATGCTAGATTCTTCTGAATTTGTATGAATAAGAAGAAAACTCATTTATTTCTGTCCTTTCCGGGAATATTTATAATTTCCATGAGTTATAGTCTTGTTGAAAGGCATGACTGACTTCCGTACAAGTTGTAGGTGTGCGGAAGATCGAAGAGAATATTTTTCACCTTGAGTATCAGTGCTTTGATCTTGTAATAAAGAAGAGTAGATTCTTAACCTCACATATTATGTTGTTCTTGTCTGACCTCAGCAATATAAAGATTCCTGCAATAGGATATATTCGATTCTGGTATTGTGCAACCATTGTAGTATCAACATGGACCCTTAAACTGGCCTAGGTAAGGTGGTGCACCACGTTTAAAGGAAGAGACCCCACATAGGTTAGCACCCAGAGATCATATATTCCCTAAAGGAAACCAACCCAAGTCCAAAATAAATCTTGCTATTGCATACATACATAATTGGTCATTACAACCCTTTAGCCAGGATAACGACCTAGTTTCTCACACGACTTACGTTGTGTGCGTTAATTTTATACATGAGTGGCGGGACATACAGCTTACAGTCGGCTCCGAACGACAGATTTTTTTTGAAACTTTTCATGGCAATTTTAGTTGCTTTCAGAGTTTTTGGTCGCTGAAGAAATATTTTCTCATATTTTCGTTTTGATGTCTGACCTGAAGTTTGTCTAATAAGCCAACACACTACCTAGTAGACCACAGCTTGCTATTGCAGCAATCCTTATATTAGACAGAGTTCGATAAAGTATTTCGGAAAGTAAGCAGCATAATGACGCATTGACGGTGAAAGTCCCACAGCTTCTACGCAAGTCATTGTATAAACTAAACACTGGCAGCAAGTTTCCAGTATTATCTTTAGTAGTTCTCTGTATTACTTCTCAGAGTGTTGATTTCATTTTAAGGAATTTCTATCAACTTTGCTTTACGAAAATTTACGAAATTTTAAAAAGTTTTCACCACCTCTTTAGTTTTACTTTTCTTTAAAGGCAACACAAAATTTTATTTCTAAAGCCGTTTGAATAAGTCATACTTCAATTAGCCTACAGTGTATGAAACATGCATACGAAAAGAAATAAAGTAACTAGGAGTGCTATAAAGTGTATACTATACTACAAGGTAAAGGCATCCTTTTAATTTCCTTTTTTTCCTTCCTTCTTTTGTCTCTTTACTCTACTACTTTATTAAACTTTGGGGAATATCCGCGATGAAATTAATGTTACTTTGTAGCATTATTAAAAAAAAATTGTTTCGCTGTTTGGGAACAGCGCTGAAAAAAATAAATCTTAGCATTAGTTTCTCACGGGTATCCTTATTTTACAGCATTCGAGTTTTCACAAATAATAACCAAAAGAATTCCTTTTTGTTAAAGTATGACCATATCGTACTATGGTGCGTATGATTAATAAAATAATGAAATTCTTCATTGCTCATACGCCTAAGCATATTATTTTTATATCGGGCCATCTATGATCATCCATATATGACCATCGTTTATTTTGAATGTGACAATACTTCTGTCATTCTCTTCTGGAATAAACTTCAGTATTTTTACTTCACTAAACGCAATGAATCGATTTACGCTTGAGGAACATTGAGGTCTATTTGGTCAAAGGAAAACTGCTGGATGAGGAAGCTCATTTTCATCTTGGTTAATAGGCAAATTTTCCGTATTTGTGGCTCAGAAAACTCATACGTGACCAATGAACCCATTACTAGTGACTGTTTGGTGCGGCTTGAGGATCGAAGGCATCATTGGCGCTTATTTCTTTGAAAATTATGATAGCGCAACCATTACGGTCAATGGGGACAGTTATCGCACGACTTGTTTGCATCCGTTCTACATGATCTGATGTGAACGATGTTTAGTTACCACAGAATGGTGCAACTTGCCACACATACCACGTCACAACCGATTTATGCCGTCAAACGTTTGATGGCCGTTTAATTAGTCGAAATGGTGATGTAAGTTGGACGCCAAGAAACTGCGATTTGACACCCTTGGACTATTTTCAGTGGGGCGCCGTTACAGAAAAATCTTATACCAACAAACCATAGCAAATTGAGCATTTGAAGGCCAACATTCATGATGATATTGCCGAGATACGACGCAATATACTGGAAAAAATACACGAAACTTAGTGCCATCGAATGAAGTACTGTGAAGCCAGCTTCGACAGCCATATTAATGAAATAATATTTCATTTCTAACCGGAACAATTGTATTTCGCCACAAACAAAAACAAAAAAAATTTTTTTTTTTTTTTTGGCAAAATATCTAATCGTGTTTGCCCTAGTATTACCGTATCGTACTATGGTGCGTATGCTTGTTACAGAATTAGAAATTCTTTATTACGTATTCGCCTAGGCTTGTAATTTTGTAATTTTCAAAGAAATGTTTAATACTCCCTACAGTATTCCATTGCGAATCTTAACTACCATTTATGATTTTTAAAACATTTTTTTTTATTCGTTTTAAAAATTTGTTATGTTGGCAACAGAATATGGCAGCCAATAATGACTGGCTGGCAATAGAAATTGATGTCATTCGATTAATACGCTCATTAATTAGATTTTCAGTTTATTTACATACAAGGTTGGCTTTAATCCCTATGGTTGTGTATGAAAAACCAAACCAACAGAACATCGAAAAAAAAACAAAAGTACAAAAACTGTCCAACAATATATTTCGAACATGTGTCTTTGCAACGCCACATAAAACTGGGACAGAATGTTCACAATTTTTTAATTTTTTTTTTTGTATTTTTTTTTTGTATTTTTTCTCATGAATTTTGTTTGGCAAAATTTCTAGTTGAATGGAAAATGTTAAATGAGTTCTGTCATGTACACCGAACAGAGTGGTTTAAATAAATACAACACTGTTAAACAGTTCGCAACGCATGATATGTATGTGTAAAGCTCAATAGAAAATTAAAGGGTCTTCTCTCACGGGCCTTTGGAAGGTCACGCTGAAGAATATTTATTTAAATTCTGTAATATTTTCTTTAAAAGAAAAAGAAAAATAAAGTTTCCACAGATTGATTTTATATTTGCTGGCATTCTTCTCCACTTGGGAGCATTAGAAAAAGAATTCTTGAGCACTCAGAACCTATTGACAGAAGTGAATAAAATTTACTTCATCATGAAACGATTTAAGTGACTGAGAGATTTTAAGCGGGAGTGGCAATTGGATGAAGGAAAATACAACATCGGTCTTGCAACGTAACCTTACCAACCAAGCTATAAGAAACTCCATGGCTAGAAGAGTTGGTCCGCTGTAGAGGTTAAGCTCAAGGAAGAAAAAGAAATTTTTTTTATCATGGTTTTCGAAATTCGAAATTAATAGGTTTGTATTCCCTTCAAAGGATCGAAATCTGTTCAAGAGAACTCTGTACAGAGGATAGCGTTAACAACTTATATTATGAAGACATCAAGTAGCATCATCACCGCTTTAAGATAAGTACAATCAGCACCAGACCATGACAAGCCTAAGGCTTATTGCAGCAGACAAAGCAGCTTCCTATCTAGAAAACCTTGTTTGATACGTTGCTTTAAACAATAAAAAATAGTAAAACTGCATCATAACTGTTACCATGAAAATTCATTGCTAAGCACTTATTAAGGCCACTTGCCTAGAAGGCCTCTACCTGTGTATTAAACTCTGTCCTACACCTTGTAAATGCATGGTAATGTATCAGTGCGTATTTCCATAAAACCACACAAATGCACACATTAACCAACACATAAGTACTGTTATATACAATCCATTTGGACACACACAAACCTATATATTAACAGTTATACAGTAATACGTGCACATTGCCCAGCTACAGTTACAGTTGTTATTACAATTTCAGACTCTATCTATCTCTCTCACTCTCTCTCTCTCTCTACACACAATAGAAGAAGTTGTAACAATATCCATCAGATGTGGTTGAAGGTGATGTTGCTGTTTTTGTAGGCAACAAACATTCAAATACTAACGTACGTACAAATTGTCATGAGGTTTCAACTAGTTATACACGTTTACCTTTGTATAGGATTGCGATTGCTATATGTTAGTGTATAAGTACACTTACGCACAAATCTATATGGGTATGTAGGTATGTACGTATACATAAATATAACACAGTTACATTGAAATAAAATATGTCTGTAAATCTAGATGTATGTACACATTGATATACTACGTGTACATCCGTTTGGTCTGTCTCTGCAGCAGGCAATAAAAACACCAAAAAGTCATTGCCTTGTTGAGTTATATTTTTATCCCAGAGTCTTTATATCTTTGAGCGAAATATATATGTACGTATGTATAGTATGGGCACATACAAGCTCATTTATGTAGTACATAAATATCTACTTGTACATGTACATGTAAATGTGTTCACTCGATAGTATATGGTATGCTGTTGATATAATTTACAAGTTAAACGTTTAGTGGCCAAAAGCTATATTATATTCACCTGTATGGTAATAATTGACACGTTCACGTAGTGGTAAGTATGTATTCATAAAATTACAACATATATGTACTTAGTATTCCTACATATAAGATATTTATATGAGCATATGTAAGAGAGTTTGTTAAGGCCTAAAAGTACAAATGTATTCCAGAACTTATGCCTCCTCCTACCAAAGATGTTGATTGTAAAGTTTGTTAATATTGTCTACCATTGCTTCAAGAATAATTAGTGCCCACTTACTTCACCATATCTGTGGCATCGAAAGCACCCTTCTCGCAAATTGAGCTGCCTGCTCATTTCTCTAAGTACCCACATAACCTAATATTTAGCTATGCCTTGATAATTTTACTTTCCATTATAATCTCGAGTCAACATCATAAGAGTTTAGTAGTTTGATACTGGCCTGACTATGGTCCATCCTCTGTATCTCATGTTCAAGTTGATTGAGCATATCTCTCAATGAATACAATTTTGGTTTGGAGGCAATACCTGAGTTTTTCCATGGATTCTGAATATTTCACTCCGTAGCTAAATACTCTAACTCCCATATATACGCAATTGATCTTTACAACCCAGGATTAGGATCTAGCCTTTCACACCACTTATGTTGTGCGTGTTAATTTTTTACATAAAAGGCGGGGCCACCGTTTAATGGCCCTATTCTAGATCAGGAGTAGACCACCTTTCTCTTTTGTACTCATTTTCATTTGGAAGCATTTTCCAAAATTATAGACTTAATTGATATTGTCTAAGGGACAATTTAGAGGGATATAGTCAGCCATTCGATTTCTCAAGTGATGAAATTTCTGATGAATAATGCTTTAGGCAACATATTATGCACGCAACACAAATAAAAATCCCCGTAGATCGAACTGACCCATTATATTTGTACTAAAGAAGAAAAACAGAAAGTAAGTGAGGTAGAAGGAGGGAAAAAAAAAGAAAAGGAAAAAGATAGAGACAGGAATCTATCCATAGTCACCATGGACTCACTACCATATGCAATAAAATTAAATCCAATAAAGTTTGTATTGACCTTACCCATAGAACCCTAGTAGTATAGTATTTAACTTGGCCGAAGCTGCTTCCAAAAATGTATTTACAAATCATTTTACTTCAGTCTGGGCTCGTATCTTAGTAATGACATCACGAATATTGGCCTTCAAAGACTTAATTGTCTCTGTTCTGTCGACATAACACTTTTCACTTTTCTTTTAACATTGCCCTACAGAGAATAGTCCAACGATGTAAAAATCCGCTTCTAGGCAGCCAATTGACATCATCATTTTGGCTAATTAAGCGACTATCAAACGTTAGATGCAATTAATTGATTGTGGCATGATATGTGTGGCAAGTTACTCCATCCTATTGAAACCAAACATCGTTCAGATCAATACCATAAATTGCGGGTACAAAAAGATCGGGCTAAGGATGCAACCGCTCCAAAAGCACCAATCAGTACCTCGTAATGGATGCATTGTCTTCCATACGGCACTTTTGCTTATCAATGCACCCACCAAGAAGAAAATGAGCACCGACATCCTCGTGCAGTTTCTCGTTGGCCCACGTTCACTGGAGATAATATAGAGATTTTTCTGACAGAAAAATAAGTAGTAACCGATTGTTTCAATTTAAAACTATAGATAGCCCTCCCTATATATATTCCACTACTATGGGACAGTCTGTATCTCTATATCTCCGTTTACGACCATAAACTATCAAAAAACGAGTTACAAAGACAAATTAAGGAGCCGCTGCCAGAGGGTCTATCAATGCAATACTGAAAGAAAGAGTATTGGAAACAGCATCCAACATTGTCTCATACACCAATATCAATTGAAAAGAGACGATAACCTTGTTCTCTAATCTACGAACGAATAAACATATTTTTTAATATTAAAAATTAAATTCGAATACTCTCTCTTAAAGCATTTTCAATAAAAACCTGTACTGTTTCGATTTCTATTTGCTTCCATTGGAAAGTACTTTCCGGAGTACTCAACTACACAAAATTCAATTCTTTAAAGTACAAGGACAGAAATTAATAAATTTTTAAATTTTGCACCTCTTATGTGTTTGTATTTGTAAGAAAGAAGTGGCTTGGTGATGTATTTGCATGAAAAATAAATTTCCTGTAGGCATCACAATACCATTGCTGTGAAAATGAACATTTACTTTAGAGGTCAGAGGCCTGCAGCTATTGTTGCAACAGTTGCGGTAACTGTGAAAAGAAATATGCAATACTGTACAGTAAAAGGTGTGTAAGAGTACATAGCTGCGGTACTATTTCAATCATTTTTATGACCAAAACTTAGAAATCTTAATCTCTTATGCGTGCTTTAGAAAACAGTCGAAAAGAAAAAGAACTCATACTGCTTTCAATTAAAATGCGTTTTCTTTTATTGTTTCAGTTGAGTTGATATGCCAAAAATATTTAAAAAATGCAAGAGTTTTTATAAAAAAAAAAAAAAACAATAAATTTTTTAACACAAAAAAATTAAAAACCGAAAAGACACACATTAAAATATTTTGATGACCATAAAATATGTTTAAAAACTATTTTTTAATTTTTATTTTTTCTATTTTAATAATTACACTTACACTTACTGCATCTTAACACATATGAATGCATTACAATAACAAAAAAAGAATAAATTTAAATAAAATTGGTAACATTCTTTGCATGTGTGTCTTTAGTTTGCAACATAAATTTCCTGCAGCCTTGACAGCAGCATCATCGTACACAAGCACTGCATGTTGCAAAAAGTTAAAGTGTTTGACAAAAGAAATTTGTTTGGCTTGCTTTTTGTTTCTACACTTTTTTTTTTTTTTTTTGGTTAATAGGGCTTATAGTCATATTTGGGTCTATTTTCTTCTTCTTCTTTTTATGCCAGATTTTGTACACATTCATATATACACACAGATACGTACGCACCCAAATGCTTATACATGCATACACCAAATATGTAAGACCGTATATATGGTACGAAGGCATATAGAAATACATACAGTTGAGGGCGGTTAAATAGAAATCAATCGTGTTTTTTGTTAAAGTTTTCATTTTATATTTTGAAATTTCGAAAATTTTTTGAAATAGTGAGCCTAAAATATTTTAGAAGTATACAACACTATGTACACCTTATATCATGCCCTCATGATATAAGGTCCATAACATTCGGCAGTAAGTGATCAAGAAAGCCTAACACTGGAGATTATCTTAATAAATATTCAGAAATTTCGTCTCATAACGTAAAAAATAAAAATAAACCGCCATTTATATGAAGCAGAAGCCATTGTAAGCCATCCTATTGAAAACATGTTTTCACATTTTTTTCTTTGTCCACTTACAGAAATTGCTTCAGAGCCTCCGTTGAATCAACCAAGTACTCACCTTCTCCGGTGAATAACTCTAACTCTTTAGGAATGAACTGCGTTTATTTAAAGTATGCCTTCATGCCTATTAGTTCGAAATATTTTCGACTTCTTCTTCTTAATTTTTGAAGCATAAGCAACGAATTTTAATACTTTTGTTCACTCTCAAAAGTTGGAAATTTAATCTTTTCCTTTAATATCCTTCTTTTATTATCCCACCGTTTGCAAATAACGAATGTAAGGTATGATCAGATGCAACATTAATGTCGCCTTTTCCTTATCTAAGCAAATATTTCCTTAAGTAACTTTTATTCGTTTGCATTCATGTTTAAATTAGTTTGCTTTGAAGTCGCCGAAACCCAGTTGGCTTATTTGATGAGAGCCCTGGTTCAAACCCTAGCATTGAGACTTCGACCAAATATGAAAAAAAAATTATTTCTTTCGGTGATTTCCTCTAAGTAGATAAACAAAATGAACACGTCCAAGATAGGTGGTGTGAGAAACTGGGTTATAATTCTGACTAAAGTATTGTAATAACGTATTAAATAAGTAAATGGTTTACCTCGTATTCTACAGCAATTTCCTCTTGGTTCCTATTCCTAAATGCTATTTAGTGCTATTTGTTGCTTTATTCTCTTACAATATTAGCAGTGCTATAGCAGGTTTATTTGAAATGAATTAAATCATCATCATAAATTTGTGTCCAAAAATTTATTACAAACATTGATTTTAGCCGCCGCGGTCTACGCGGTGTGTTGGCTTATTAGACGAAAGGCCAGGGTTCAAATCCCCGGTCAGGCATCAATAACGAAATATGAAAAAATATTTCTTCGGCGACTTTATTCCAGCAGATTTCTAGCAAAAACTCTGAATAAATAAAATTGCCATGAAAAGATTCTCAAAAAAAATCTGTCGTTCGGAGTCGAACGTAGGTCCCGCCACTCATATATAAAATAAACACACACAACATAAGGCCGTAATCCTGACTGAAGGGTTGTAATGGCCAATTATGTTATGTTATGTATGATTTATAAGCAGCCATTACTATTTAGTTGGCACTAGCTGTTAATATTGTATTTCAGAAATATTTATTCTTTTGTTTTTTATTATTGTAGTTATTGTGTTCTCTTTTTTTTTGCAATTGTTTTCATGTTGCAGTTGTTGTTGTTGTTGTTGTTGTTGTTAGTCTTGTATTTCTGTTGATGTTTTTATTTTGACTTTTTTGTTTTATTTTCTACATCTCAGTCGCTTTCATGCCTATTGTGTGTGTGTGTGTGTTTGGCGTGCGAGTTTTTATGAAACAAGGTCCAGGGGGAATAACCCAAATTTGTTGATTGTCTACCAGCCTATGTGTATGTATATACAAATACAATGTTGAAATGTATGAAATGTATACATACATACATACATACATATACCGGGATGTAGATAGTGAGTATTGAAATGAGTGCATAAGTATTTGCAAAACATTATTTACCCTTATATGGCATGGTATGTGTGTATGTATGTATGTATGCAACTACAACAACTTGCTTTTTGCTCCACATATATGTGTAAATAAATATATGAATGTATAGGTATGTATTGCTATGTATACAGGTGTGTATATGTGTATTTATATATTTATGTTGCTGTTGCTATTGATGTTGCTGTTGTTGTTGTGTTTTTATTATATTCCAAAAATTTTAATAAATACTTCACGACCTGCTGACCTTAATCCAATTTTCTTTGATTTCTTCCATGAATTTTCTCAACGATACGATGCTCTCTGTTATACATACATACACACACAGTTATTCATAATTGTTTGTGTTCTGTGCAAATTTATTTGCCAGAGTGTGTGTGTGTGTGTGTGAAAGCAAGTACAAGAGTGTATGTGTGTGTATATAGGTATGTATGTATATTATAACTGTGTTTATTTCATATTAATTAAGTTTTAAATTGCTTGAAAGTTTCATTTATCAATTATTAAAGTCTGTTTACATTTACTGTGTCATTATTTATTTAAGGGGCCTCTATCATTCTTTCATTGGTTGCATGGCTGGATGATGGTTGGTTGGTTGGATGGTTGGATGTTGTGGCAATTTAGAGAAATTTGTTCATTTGATAATATTAACAGAGAATTTCATATTCAAACGACACTCGTTCTGTTTCGAAAAGTGTTTTGTTTAACGATTAATTTTTAATACAATTTGATGACAACAGTTTTTGATTTTTGGAGAATTTATAACAGTTTCTTGGGGGGGGGATGTTGTTGATTAGGTTAGTGCATGAATTAATTTATTATTTAAATTGAATTTGTTTACATTAGAGATTTATCGTGGATTGTCTTTAAAACATATTAATTAACGATTACAGAAATTCTTTAAAAGACCAGTTAATGTGATTAATTTCTTAATGAGTGAAATAAAAAAAAATTAGCACAGTCACGCCAATATTTTCAATTTCGAATTCTAATGCAGACAGATGTTAGCTTAAAAATTACAAACAATAACTTGAATATACCATCCTTAGGCCTCTTTAAGACAAAACCAATTCAAATACATTTTGTTCTTTTAATTTCGCTGTGAATATGTGTTTCAATCAGATCTCTTGTTTGTTAATTAAGGTAGGATTGATTGTGTAATGGATGGCCACAAGATAAACAGAAGTGAGTCGACATTCCTCTTGTTCATACATATCCAGCAGGGTCTAGCAGTATTGCATGTACATTCTTGCTGCCAAAGATATTAAGCCTTTCCGTAAAATATCGTTAACGAATTCCTCAAATACCTACTAAACGAAAGACAAAATCTTTTTTCCAATACCTCACATAAATGGATTCAACAGACGCGCAGAGGTATCTTAATACTCTGACCATACAATCTATTTCAATTTCATCCAACTTTATACGGTATTCCTTCAGCAGCAGCATTCTCCGGTAATGTTGCCTGGTACTAAAAACGGCAACTTCCTTTTGATTTTAATCCAAGTTTTACTTCCTAAGATGCATTATTGACAACCCCCCTTTCTGACTAAGTATTCTCTGAGTCTCCAGTGCTCTGTAAAAAGATCGTTTACCAACCTCAAGTCATTCCTGTATAGTCTGATACACGATTTAGAACTCCTCTTACTGCAGTTTCCCCACAAAAGTTTTGATTGCCTCAAAAGCACTTAGTTTAACTACTGTCTTTGCATTCCTTTACCTTCCCTTTCATTAAGTATACCTTTTGAAACATCCGTATCCACTCCACAGTAGGGCTCTGTCCCCATCAGCGGCACGGAACCTTTTCTTCTCGCAAACTCATTTGCCTGCTCATTCTCGAGATATGGAACCCAGCAAATGATAACCATATTATCCCTACCCAGCTATTGCACCCATCATTATATTAGAGAGTTCGGTTAACGATTTCAGAAAACGAGGGGTCAAAAACATTCATGGAAAGCTTGCCACTCAACAAGCATTGCGCTATCCAAGATTAATTGAGCATATCTTTCTTTGACAGAGATTTTCACCTAGAATACACTCGCGATATTCTTATTCGAAGAATTTCTTAAAATAATAGAGACTATTTGCATAGACTTTCGTTTGGAATATACTCGCGAATTTCTTCATAGGCTCGAGTTATTATATAGTTGGACTAAAAACTTCTGTTCCTGTTGCAAGATCCGTTCTTGGCCCATATTTTTACCACAAGATAATGTTTTATTCACCTTTAAGTTTTATTACAATGTGGATTATAAACAATAGTCTGGTTACCTGTCTAGCTGGGTAGCTTGATAGCTGGGTAGCTCGCGAGCTGAGTAGCAGGGTAGTTGACTAGCTGGATAGGTGGATAGCTCTTATAACTTTGCCTGTTTAGCATCAATTTTGATAAATTTGGCAGCAAACGAAAGCTAAGAACATAGACTTTTATTTTTTTCTAACATCCGGTAGAGCCACGCCCACTGAATCATGTTTAAATAAATAAAAGAGTTTAGCTCATAACTTTGCAAATATTGAAGAGGATGTAAATGTGAGCGTAGCAAATAATATAAGAAAATGAAAGTCCGACCTCTTAGCTTTTATTTGATACCAAATTTATAAAAATTGGTGCTCTACTTACAAAGTTATAAGAAGTTAAAGAAAATACTTTGCCAAACAACATCCATCTTGTTGCGCACACACACATCCAACACAAAAAATTTTTGCGAAAATTTCATCTCAAAAATTTGGTGTCTTCTACCAGGCGAACAGAATTGTGTAACAAGGAGGTGTTTGGCAAAGTATTTTCTTTAACTTCTTATAACTTTATAACGAAGGCACTAATTTTTATAAAATTGGTATCAAATGAAAGCTATAAACATGTACTTTCATTCTCATAGTAAATATTTAAATTTCTGCCACGCCCACTTTAAGATATGTGGGAAAAGTAAATGTTAACTCTTATAACTTTGCTTGTTTAGCATAATTTTCCATAAATATGGTAGCAAACGAAAGCTAAGAACCTAAACTTTAATCTTCTTCTAACACAAGGCAGTGCCAAGCCCACTGAATCATTTTTAAATAAATAAAAGAGTTTAGCTCATAACTTTGCACGTATTGAATGAGATGTAGAGATGGGTGTGGCTGGCTAACCGGGTAGCTGGATAGCTGCATAGCTTAGTAGTAGAGTAGCTTTGTAGCTGCCTAGTAGGATGCCAGGATAGCTGCACAGCTGGCGAGCTGCGTAGTAGTTAGCTGTTTAGCTCGGTAGTTGACTAGCTAGGTCGCTGGTGAGCTGGGTAGATTGCTACCCGGCTGCCCTGCTAGCCTGCTAGGATATGTGGGTAGCTGGCTAGCAGGGCAGCTTGGAGGATGGTTAGTACGGCTGGTAGCTGCCTAGCAGAGCTATAATAGTTTAGTAGCTTATTAGTGGGATAGCGTTGTAGTTGGCCAGCAGGGTAGCTGGCTAGTGTAATACTTCATTCAATTCATTTTTGTTACAATATCATACAGTCTATTGGTGCTGTCTGACGGGTAGTTAAGGACGGAGCTGTTATCCAATTGATTTGTAAGGACAGGTTCTTATTGTACCCTACTATGGTCTCTATATTTCGTCAAACTCCCATTGAGCTGTTTTCGAATGTATTCTGTCTGCCCAGATAATTGTTGTACCATACGTTACTACTACCCTGACCATCATCATACACATCCAGTGCATAATACCTTGCTTGCATTACGAGAACTTTCTAGCCAACCTCCGGCATACCATTATGGAATGTTTAGTCATTGCTGTGCTACCCTCTGCACTAGTATTTCATGTCATATTACTATCCAGCTTTGCTCTTAGATATTTTACTTCCATTTCCTTTGAAGAGTAGAATATTCGTTCATTTAGGAAGTTTTCTCCTTCTTGTAAATGTTACCATTTAGATCTTGTTTGGGTTTAACCCCAACCCCTGTCATGCAAGTCCCGTTGGAATGATGTCCAGAGATTTATTTCAAATTTGTCTTATGTCATCAAGACTATATCATCTCCATATAATTTGCAACCCGTGCCAACCTATTCAAAATTAATTACTTGTCCTAGTTAAGTCATTGGCTAATGCAGCGTAACTCTTGAAGCATTGGAAACCACTATCTAAGCCATTATTGATGCCATTCTTTAAGATTTCTAAACTAACTGCAGTCCATTTATGTCGGAAATCCTGACTAAAAAATTAAAAGCCATCAAATTCTGTAACTTATTCATAATAAAACAAAATTTAATTCCAACAATATTTAAGAAAACACCTTAAAAGAGAAATTTATTAAAAAAAAACTTTTAATTTTTCTTTTTTATTGCGTACATTTAAGATTATAATACGAATAATAAATTATTATTTACTGCTGCTGGATTAAGAGAAAAAAAGTCAATAATCACTGGAATTATCACAACCACAAAAGAAAACAATTTGCAATTCATGGTAAAACTTTAAATTCATACTTTTTCAAAAAATGTGTTACAAATCTCCCCAATTCCTTTTTCTTTTTTGTTTCTTCTTCTCTTATTCGAAAACTTTTTTTGTTTCTTTCCCATATTTCATGGTTACACTTGAAATTTTATTCCCTCTTTTCGTTTTTTTGTTTTTGTACGCAAAATAAACGCAGAACATAAGTTGTGATGTGAGAAAAAAAATTTAACAATTTTGGTATAGCACCCTACAGTGGGCATACAAAAATCGAAACTTATTAAGAAAAAAATTTTTTGGATTTTTAAATTCTTAAAAGGACACAAAATCTTAGATGCTGCAACGTCTTTTAGGATATATTCTCTTGCACATAAGTGATAAGGATTATTGAAACTCATCTTAGAGTAATGCTTGCCGTGCTTCCTTTGTTGTTACCTCAATATGCCTATACAAAAAGAGTGCAATCTTGTTGAAATCGCAAGGTTTATCCTATTGGCAGATCACTGGCTACAGTTATATTAAGTCCTTAACAATTTTAGAAAGTTGAGATAATGTCACGATGTGTTCAGAGTGGACTATTAACTGTATTACCACACACAACATATGTAGTGTGAGAAGCTATATCGAAATCCTGAAGGAAGTATTGTAATGACCAATTATATATGTTTGTGTATATGTTTGTGTATATGTATGTATACAATGGTGATCTGTTTACTGAACGCTTCAAATGACAAATTAGCAGAATCTTTTATAAAAAATCTGACAACAAACTCGAATGCATTCTCTTCTCGGTATTATCCTTAAACGTTCTTTATGTGTTAGTCCGGAGTTAAAGCGCAGGATCACTCTTGCCGCCAGGTGCTACTATGGTCTCAATAGGCAATTGAGTAACAGAGACCTCTCTCGTGCGACGAAACTAATACTCTACAAGACGCTCATCCTACTCGTGCTTCTTTATGGCGCAGAGGCATAGACCTTATTAAGGACCGATGCAGCAGCTTTGAGAGTATTCGAGAGAAAAGTCCTACATAAGATCTTTGGTGCAGTGGGAGTTGGCGAAGATTTCCGTATCCAATACAACAGTGAGCTGTATGAGTTCCTCAACGACATAGACGTTGTGCAGCGTATTAATATCCAGCGGCTGCGCTGGCTCGGCCATGTCGTTCGTATGGAGGAGGCTGCTCCGCCGAGACGGGTATTTGATGCGGAGATCTGTGGAAGTCGGCGAAGAAGACGTCCTTGTATTCGTTGGAAGGACCAAATCGAGGAAGCCCTGTCATCGATTGGTGTGATTGGCGTAGGCGCGCAAGAAGCAGAGTCGCCTGGAAGGATATGTTGCGGCAGACCGAAATTCGTTAATCAGTTTGTTATGGCCAACTACGTAAGTAAGTAAATAAGTTCTTTATACCGTATCACATTACACTAGCAAAGAAGCATCAGATGGTGTTCAGTCGCATCTCAACTATCGACTACATGGCTACATGGCTTGAACATAAGCTCTATGGCCTACATAACAAAGTTAATAGAGTGCACTAAAATAGATGAAATGTTAGTCTAAAGTCTAGCTTTTAGAACCACGAACATTTTTCTTCTCTGAAGTTCTAGATCACATTGAATATTGGGATAAATATGGTAGAGCATTTTGACTCATATCGTATAATAGCGATCTGCTAGCAATTAATAACACCAAAAACGAGTTTATAATAATTGTTGGTATAGAATATGGATGCGGATGGGTCATATTCTCCGGAAAAACAATAAGAGCAATGCAAATATTTTCCTACAGATTTTGTTCTGTGGCAGGGGTTTCTGTATATGGCCATTGTCATATAGTCGAACCAGAACCCGATCTTCTGGTACCAAGTATATTTTGAACAAAAAAGGTTGTAGTGGACTGTCTATAAACCGCCTTAAGTGTCACGAGTATTCAGAACTTTTGTACTGACCATTTATAATATATGAGACCAACAGCACGTATTATAAGATTAGAAATGTAATCCTAGCAATAATGACTGCTACGTGTTGATGTACTTTCGAATCGATTATTATACGCTGTGCGTAAAGTATGCTTCTATTTATCAAAATTAAAAAAGACAATTTGCTTTAATCCGTAGAAGTGTTTGACAAGTCATGGACCACAACGTAGGTATGTATCTTCAATATTTGTATTCTTGTCGATAGTAAAGTAGCTATTTGGGTATTGTAGATAGTAATCTAACTCATCAACATGACTACTTAATTGGTGTGTTACCTTACCTCACTTACGTTTTTGTTTAACTTCGCGGAAAACAACTATAGAACATCAGGTAGAAAAAGATCATATACATTGGCTAGCGTTTAGAGAAGCTAGTCTAGCATGGTGATCTAAAGCAAATAAAATTTTATTCCAGAAAGATCACTTTACCGTTTAGAAACTTCTTTAGAAGTCGGAATGATGTATTATTCATCATCTGGCTCTTAACTTGCTTTATCAACGATGCCGGAAAGTTTTATAGAAATAATCCTCCTTTCAATATCTTTCTATAACTAGCTGATCTTTACAGTTAAATATACAATATAAGTCTGAGACACTTACTGCCGTGATTACTGCCTTTTACTGAAAGTGGCAATAGTTTCTTAAAGCAACCTTATAGGTAAGCTAGCAGATCTTTGGCATTGAACTTATTGTCTGAAATTCACACGAACTACAGTTACTTACAGTTTACTGTGTGTAACAAATACGAAAATATACCACAACAGAATAGAATGAAAATCACTGTTCATATATCTTTCCCAATAGGCATGATGGGTTCGACGTAAAAGCTACGAGTATGATGATATACTTACTTAATTGGTCATTGCAACACCTAAGTCTGGATTACGACCTAGCTTCTCACACCATTTATGTTATATGTGTTAATTTTATCCATGAGTGGCGACACCTACTCTTTAATTTTGACTCTGAATGGCAGATTTGACAAATTTTTCGTTGCAATGTTATTTCACTCAGGGTTTCTGAGAGAAGTTTGCTGAAAGGAAGTCCCCGTTTTCTTGGAGTTGTCTGAGCCAGCGGTATAATGATTTTACTTTTCATATGGAAAGAACTTGTAAATTTTAAATGGCATTTTCAATATCATGCAAGGATAACTACCTGCATAGCTTACCACCAATCATGCAATGCCATATAACGTTGCATTAACAATACAATCAACAAAAACAAATTTATTCTGAATTGTTTTTTTTCCTCCTTTCTGTCTCTCTCTTTGCTAAAATGGTTTTTACTTAATATTTGTGTTGCTTCATTGTTTTACCAGAGAGAATAAAAACTTAACAAATTGAATAATAATAACGATAGTTTAGCACAATTCACAGCATCAAGCAGCAGATAATGGAAGAGTAAAAACCAACTCCAAGGAAAAAAAAGCAGCAAAACAAACAAAAAAAAATATTTTCTAATGAAAAAATCATGACACAATGAAATCGTTTTTTTTTTTTTTCTTTTTTTTTCTTTGTTTTTTGTTTAATACTTCATAACACTTGTTAGTTTTTCTTCCACTTCAAGAATGTAAAAACGTTGAGCAATAGCTACCCAAAAAAAAAAACTACACGATAAAGTATTCTGATTTCGCCACGAACAAAAAACAAACAACAGTAAAGGATTAAAACCGAGAGCGAATACTTTTTAATTTTTAAAACGATAAAAACTGCAATGAAATTTCAAATTTTTTCTAATTTTATTTACGTGTCATACAAATATTGATCCAATAAACTGAAACCCTTGGGGCATTGTTTGAAAAAACGAAAACAATCTGCTCCCGCTCTGCCCATATCATAGGCTTGACCATAAACTGCATCCACATCACCTTTACCTGGACTGTAATGAAAGATCAAAAAAAAAATCATATTTCAACTGTTAACACAAAAATTACAACAAACAATACTCACGTCAATATTACATTCAGAATTTCACTAAACAAGTCCACATGATGATGAATTTGCGCATTTTCACAGATCGCTCTTAAAAGGCATTCTTTACCATGACCATGCTTGGCATTCATTAAATTTTCCAATACCAGATACAAAAATTCCCGCGATTCATCGGGTTTTAATTGTGCTCGTCCGCCACGACTGGAACGTACATAAAAGTTTTCCCATTTATCCCATGGATACAGTGGTGTCGTGGGTATATTGTAATTGCCCACATGAATGTTATACGAGCAAATTAAACTTCGCCAGACAATTGGATCAGCCAATGTAATGGGCTGTATAGGTCCTATAACGAACTTAAAACGAAAACGAACATAAGGTTTCTTTTAAAACTTTTTAAGGAAATTTTGTAGAATTTAATAAAGCCCTCAGACTTCTTACAGAATGTATACTAGGTGCCTCTAAAAGTGAACGCATAAAAAGCTTAGATAGGCATTAGATCCTTGTTTGGTGTCTTAAGTACCTAATAAAGCTCTTCTCAATGAATTTCAATTGTCAGTCTCAAAGAAATTTATTTGTAATGAATTCCGAATTAAAAAAAGGATAGACTTTAAAGGCTTAATGCACTCTTACTTCCACAATTCCTAGGAGTCCAATGGAGCAAAGGCCTACTGTCCTGTGTAAACATAATTGGACATTATAATCCTTCAGTCAATATTACGATCTCGTTGCTGACATCACTTATGTTGTGTGCGTTATATGTGTGAGTTGTGGGACCCACAGTTTAAAGTCGATTCCAAACACACACATTTTTGGAAAACTTTACATGACAGTTTTCTTATCCTGAGAGTTTTTGCCAGAAATCTGCAGATAGGAAATCGCCGAAGAAAAATTTGAACAACGATTTCACGTCTAATAAGCCAACACACTACATACTAGACTACGATGCCTACAATGCTACACACTTCGGTTCTAATTCGGGCACTGAGGACATTAGCATGTTCCCAACACCATAAAGTTGACGTCGACATAACTACTATTGGGACTGCTTTCTTATATTCATTGCCATTTTCCACAGAGATGTTCTTATTTTCTTCGTGCATATAGTTTGTGGTATAACTCGGTCATTTTATTTGCTGTCATATCCATGGGAATAATTACCAACACAAACGATTCTAAAGATATTTTGTGATATTCATCACTATTGTTTAAGAAACTCCTTCTAAAAACTAATTAAATGCTCTTCTTGACTGTATTTTTTAAAATTGCTTTCCATACTGGCGATGCATTCAGTAACACTGACTTTAAGCATTTAACAACTCATTTGAAACTTTAATAGCCTGGCTGACAATGCAACCTTCGATATTTGTTGGATCCTGATGAATTCATAGCGCCACCATCAACTCCAATCACAATTGCTCTCTTCTTTAGCAATCTACTATTAACAATGGAAGCCTTTCCTAGAATTTTCAAATCAAACGTATAGTCCTGAATCACTATCTCCGATAGAGTTTCCAACATACATTCTTGAGAAACTTTTGACGTCATGATGTGTAAACATAACCACACCTTTTCGACAAATAACTCCTGATTTGGTATGTTGCATTTCATCGGGGTTAAATTCAATTTTATTATTCTCCATTGTCTTTTTGGGCATGGTTGCTTTGAAATGAATTACGTCATATGTCCTCCTGCATATCACAAGTGACACTGGTTATATGAAGTGCACTCAACCTGTTAAAGTCAAGGGCGCTTAAAACCTTCTTTTATTTGTAAAATTTTTATAAATATATCAGCTTGTACAAATATATCGATATTTTGATACCGTTAAGCATACCTATTAAGCATATATTTAGAACACAATGCGGAATTAATTACTTAATCTTACATTAATTAATTAATTAATTAATCTTACATGAGTTTACAAAAGCAAAAAAAAAATATTTCTTATTCAGCCTCTAATGTCTGCTCTAGGTCCACAAGATTTATTTACAGTTAATCTCGGTTACCAGAGATGGGATTTTATTTGTCTGAGATTTAAGTTTCAATCGTAGTTTAAATCGTAGGTAGTGTATTTCCTTTTTAGACGTGAGATCGCAGTTCAAACCCCAGATGAGATATTTCCAACAAAACGAAATACGAGAAAAAAATTTTTTTCGTTGATTTTCTCTGAGCAGATTTCTGGCAAAAACTCTGAGAATAAAATAAAAATTGCCATGTAAAATTTTCTCCAAAAAATCTGTCTTTCAGAGTCGGGTTTAAGCTATAGGTGTCGCTGATGTATAAAATTTACACTCGCAACATAAGTGGTGTTAAAAACTAGGTTGTAAGCCCTAACAGAAGGATTGTAATGATCAATTATGTATGTGTGTATGTAGACTTGCTTTATTTATTAATCGATTAATTTAGGATTGATTGTCTAGTTCACTTGCGATTAAGAAGTAATTTTGGATACCCTATAGTTACTTTATTAGGCTTTAATTAATCAATCATTCATGAGTTGGTTCAGCGTCAATAAATCGTTTTAATTTGTCAGCCATTCTTGTGTCATCTATATATTTAAGATTCTCTAATCCTAGCATCATGCTTTAAAGCTAGCCTTTAGATTTCATTCGTAAAATCATAAGCAATCATATGCTCAAACCATTGTCTCGGAACATACGCTTCAAAGCTTCTTAAGGAATACCTTAATCAAGCTTAATTTCCAATAACTTTTTTAAAACACTTGACATTTCTGTACACAAAATGAATTTATTATGCGTGGAAGGACAGTAGCAAAACGCCATTTTCAACATATTTTACCTTTGCAGCACCGCCATTATTAAAAATCAAACCGCGCTTTTGCCTGTGCGCTAAGAAGTTCGTTAAGTTGACACTGACAGCATAACCACCGGCAAACACCCCCGACAAATGGCCAAATAATAGAAGGCAAATAAAAAAGAATATTCCCGTTAAAGACATTTATTTAAGATACTAACGAAACCGAAAGCAACACTAAGTAGAATACAACAAGATTGACAAAATCAAACTGATTAAGTTATTAACACAGCACCATACTGACACCACAGTTTCACGAGACCAACAAAATTAAGAAGAAAAAAAAAAAAGTAAAAAGTAAACAAACGTTCTTTGAGTTGTTAAAGAAACCGAAAAGAAATTTGAAAAAAAGCTGGCTTAAATACAAAAAGCAAACAGTAGCAGAAGTAGAAAATGAGTTCAGATTTCGTTAACCCACTACCGCAAGCAAATAATAGAGAGACACTTTCACACATTTTTGTTTGTGTTTTGGTTAAAGCACTCTATCAAAAATACTTATTATTTGTCTTTAAATCAGTCTGTATGTATGTCTGTTTGTCTATTTGTTTAAGAAAACGACTGTTCGACAGTTTGACTGTCACTGTGGCTAGGAAGAACATTCATGTACGAATTGCTGTGTTTTTGCTTAAGGAGAATGCCACACATTGCATGCATGCATGCGAATTAGAAGAAGTCGAATATCATGTTCTGTCTTTCACTTTGAGTTCTTCTTTTTATTCTTCTTTTATTTGGAAATGTTCCAAAAGAAATAATTTTTAATATTTATTCAGATTATTAACGGAACAGTAGAGAACAGAAGAGAGCGTAACTATAGCACAAACATACATACTACATATGTTGTCGTTAATAGAACAACATTCACATACACTCCCGCACACACACACACATACACACACACAGACTTTTTAAACCGAAAACCACAAATTGGGTTATAACCGTAAACAAATACTGTTTACACACTGCTTTTGGCTTTTTCTCTTACACGCATACATACATAAAATGTTACTCTGGGTCTCACTCTCACGCTCTTTTTTTGTTTTTTTAATATGAGTTATAAACGAAATTAGCAACAAGAACAACAAAAAGAAGAATATTTGGAGCAAAAAATTGGTAACACACAACAACAACAACAACAACTGCATAAGTATGGCAATAAAATTGTTATAAAGATGTCTAATCAAATTAATATTAAGAAACATTTACACATACACACATACATGCAAGCAAATTGTCTCTTCTTCTCTCTCTCTCTCTCTCTCCCTATCATACGTATACACTCAAGCATGTCATTAATTTGTCTCATAAAATTCAAGTAAATTTTGTTGGCAACATATTACTTTTGTGTTACGTTGGCTGGCAATCAAACGTTTCAATTAACTGAAGAGAAGCTCTTTTTGGGAGGGCCGTTTTGTTTATATACTTTTAATGTTTCTCAAATTGTGTGGGGTAAGAACGTGTAATTAAATAATTTATAAACAAAAGTATTAATTTATAGGGTAGAAGTAAGTAAGTAAAGTAAAAGTAAGTAAATCTTCTTAATTATTCAATTACACTCTGTTAAGAGTACATTAAGGAGAGGGTTTTGTCACGGTAATTAGATAAAGGGTTTGACAAAACCCTACATAAAGTTTTGTATTTGAAGGAGAGAGAAAATTCGTTATTTTTAAAAGCGTATTCTTATTGCAATACTGTTACTGTACTGTCCTCCATCTATGTAAGGCATCCTTATGATGTGTAACCTAAGTTCCCATACAACTTCATGATGCTACTCAGCCTCAACAAGGGAAATTACCTTGTAGTATAACAGTTTCCAGGTATGTGTTATGTTGATTCATTCTCTTTATCACATAATCTACATATTGGCTTCAAGTTGATCTATCTTTGAGTACACAATCCTTTGTCAAAAGTCCACTTGCTAAGCCCAGGTTATTTCCTGATAGTTGGCGAACCGATCTGATTCGAAGAAGAGAAGAGTCCCTTTATATACTCCTCTTGAGTATTAAAAGGTACCACCCAGTCTATTTCTAGATAGTCGCCTGCGAGATTAAAAGCAATTTGATTTGAAGAAGGGAAGAATCTTATCGATTTCCACTCCATTCCACAAAGAGATGCCTCCACTTAGCTGATTCAATTTCCCTAAATAGTCCAGACTGTAAGATATGATAGCTATAACTGTTCAAGTTGTATTAAGCACATCTTTCAAGGACATTGACTTCTACTTGGTAGAGATTCGGGAGTTACTCCATATTACCATAGAGTGCCTCTATTGTACCAATTTACTCATCCTTTTACAACAGAATTGTTTCTATTTTAAAACAATATCAGCCTCTATGTTACTTCATTTATTTTGTTGTCCCGTTGCGAAGCATTTCTCAAAATCATAAAGTCTACCAGCAGCAGTAGCCACTCAATTCATCGAGTCACAAAGTTTCCCTATGAATTTCCTAGCAAGCTTGTCTTGTTTTATATTTGCTTTGTCTACGTAGACAATTACGGCACAGGTTACTTCCTCCTCTTTATATTTTAATCAAAGAAACTCTGTGATATTTTTCTATTTTTATTCAATTGAATGCCAATTGATTCCACTATGTGTAGAAATAAACATCGTTCCAACGTCCACCAAGGCATCTCTAAGTGCAACGCGTCCTAAAAAAGTTCATTTTTCCCTATCTCCGGCACATAAATCAGCCTAACTTTTACTGATGACATGGGTTATATTCGCTTTGAGGACAACTGTGGTTGTGGATTAAGAAATGCCCCAAAGAAAAAATCTAACGGCGTCAAATAGCACGATTTGGTTTCCAGTTTACATAACCTTCACATGATTGGACCATGCCCTTAAATTGCTTATGAGTTATGTGGCACCGTTGCTTTGCTAACGCCGTTCTCAAAGAAATATGGACCTATGACGCTGTTAGCTTAAAATCCACACCAAACAGTGACTCTTTCGGAATACTTTGCGCCCTCTGTGCCCGTATATGAACTGGCATCGTGCCAAATTTGACAATTTTGTTTCTTCAGGTACCCCTTCATCCAAATAAAGGCCTCATCGCTTAAGTTGATTTTTATAGACAATTAGGTTCATTTACCAACTATTTAAAGACCATTCAGCAAATACACGTCATTATATATGGACATTCATGGTGGCTTGAATAAATGGAAACTAAAATGGTATACGCAACTTTTACAAAATGGCCATTATCAGCTGTTAAAGTTCGCAAGTCCTACCAAAATACCCTATCCATGAGCCAGTGCCACCAAGTTTTTTTAGGTATCTCAACCACACGTAGGATAAAGCAAAAGAGCTTAGTAATGACAGTAGGGTACCTACAACTCTATTGATTTATGTCGAAATATGGTACCTTTTATAGATTTAAGTTTGTAGTTCGAAATTTACATTTAAAACCAACAAAAAGAAGTTTTTACTCTCTCTTTAATAACTATTCTTCAGTAAATAGCGAAAAGAAACTACAAATTTCATCGAGTTTAGTAGAAAAAAGGCACTCAAAAATAGTGTTTTTACTCACTTAGTTTCCAGCAACAACTACTATTTGCCTTCATAAACAATACCCTTCTTAGGCAAACTTCTTTAGGTTATTGAAGAAAAGTACCAAAAAATATTATCAGGTTTTGCAGAGAAAAGGTATTCAAAAATAGTTTTTTTTTTTCTTCTCCACATTTATTTTATTCCCCTTTCTTTTCCTCTTCCTCTCTCTCTGTCTCTCACTCTCGCTCTCTCTGATTATTGAAGACTTTGTTTTTTTTTAGTTCGTTTCCAAATATTTTGACAAGACTAGACTCTACACACAGGGCTGGCATAATCATCGAGATGATGTGGGATTTTAAACCAATACACACACACACATACACATTGCCTTACTCTCTTCGAGGGAAAACTGTATAAAACAGAGATAACTATTGTACAAGAGTATGGTTGAGTGTATAAATAATATATTAGTGAACGTACGTATGTATCTATTAGTAAACATGTAGGTATGTAGGTATGCATGTATGTGTGCTAGATGTTTATAATATTGAGTGATTTCTAGTTTGAAAAAGCTTAAGGTTCCCTCTTCTCTATCATACAGCTGTACAGAGCAGTGGTATTCTATCGAAATATTCCAAGCGTATCTGAAATAAAAGAGCCAACAACAATGTATCACTGTCATCACGTTTCGCTAGGTTAAGTTCGTTTTTCCTTTCTTCTTTTTTCTCTTTTGCCTTTTTTATCTACAAATGAAGGTGGCTGCTAAAAAGGGATTTTTAATATGTTTGTTTGTGGCAGTGAAAGGGATTTTATCTTATTCCCTAATAGAACGACTTTTATGACACACAAGCAAATTAAAATATTTTATGATCGTGTGACAAGTATGACAAGCAGTATATATACATGCGC
This sequence comes from Sarcophaga bullata, assembly GCA_005959815.1. Lineage (NCBI taxonomy): Eukaryota > Metazoa > Arthropoda > Insecta > Diptera > Sarcophagidae > Sarcophaga > Sarcophaga bullata. The sequence goes on from QOCX01000250.1 coordinate 47,907, forward strand.
ATCTGTGTTAGTGTATGTGTTTTGAGTTTGTTTAATCTCTCTGAAGGGATAATTAAAATAAAAATTAAAAAAAAGAGAAATTTATGAAGAATCATAATATTTAGAACGTGTGTGTGTGTGTGTAAAAATTGGAAATTTGAGAGTGTTAATAAAATATTTAAAAAAAAAAACAACAACAACTGAAAAGAAATTGTAAGTGAAAGATAGATCCTAGCGGACAGAATACATAAAAAACTTCCAATCGGGCTTCCAACCAATACTCTGTATCTGCTGTTTATTGATTTCAAAAAAGCCTTTGATTCTAGTGAATATAAAACTCTTGGTTTTTCGCAATAAAGACGGACTCTATCACCTCCATTCATTAACACAATAATTCATGAATACACAACTGCAGTCTGTTCAATGATTATCATAATCATTAGCTGGAGTTCATGACGTTAATTCATGGAGTACTTGGATTATTCCGACAATATTTATCAGTATTTATATGCAAGCGAAACTATAAAACCAGGAAAGCTTAACGCATAATCAATAGAACCAAAACCAATGAAAAGTCCTGCTCCACTGCTAGATTCAATCGGCACACAATGATCGTTACTTCGTTACTTCATCTCGGAAGGAATACAGCTCCTATCTAACGACTTATACCGTGGATTTAAATCTTTAGATTATTTGGCTCTCCAAACCTTATCAGCTTGACGAACCCATCATCCACTGATGTCAAGGCTATAACTTCGTTTATCGAACTTTCGGGCTCGTTTCACAGCATTGGGTAGTCTTGCTTTTAATGTGCAGCTCTTTTGCTTATCAACTTCTTCCCTAGTTTGGCTAATGCCTAGTACAGTTCAATGTCTACTCCGAACTAGAGGATATAAAACTGCTTTGAAAAGCTCTATCGTTCGTAGTCGACTTTAAATTGTAGGTCTCGTAAGTTATGAATAAAATTATACATAAGAAGTGGTGTGAGAAACTAGGTTGTAATCTTGACTGAAGGGTTGTAATGACCAATTAGGTTTCAATAAGGGGTCCTGCTCCACCGCTAGGCTCACTTGGCCCCTGATGGATAGACGGCGTACCAACCAATTACTTGGACTTGGTCGTGGCATTATTTCAATCACAGTGGCCATGCTTACAGGTCATTGTGTTGTGGGTAGATACGCCGAAAGGATGCGGCTCCCATTCAACAACTTCTGCGTGGAAGTAGATCCGCTGAGGAAGAGAAGACTATTATCCATTTACTTTGTCAGAGCCCCCATCTCTTGCTAGCAGCAGATATAGGTTATTTGGCTGTCCATTTCTTGTCAGTTTAACGGAGCTATTATCTATTGACGTCAAGGACATAGCTTCGTTTAACAAACTTTCTGGCTTGTTCTTCGGCATGGGGTAAACGTGCAGCTCTTGCGCTGACCAATTTCTTTTTCTTTCCTGGCTTTGGTAGAATTTGTTCTGTACAGGACTGCGTTCACCTGTGGCATTACAACGGGCCGCTATGTGTGCTCAAGTGAGCTTTTTGATATCAGAGGCTACCATTCCGACCTAAACTAACCCTAATTAAGTTTCAGTTTTATCGAAATAACCCATACAGGACGAATCTTGAATCTTAATGCACCTTTAAATACCACAGTACTCTATACATGTCCACTGAAATCGTTGTTTATAGGCAATGACAGATAGAGGTGGTAGCTTCTTAGGATATGCTGCACTTGACCAATTGTTGGCTAAACCATACATAGGAACTGGAATAGCACAATGGGTCTAATAACCTCCGATTGCAACTCGTGCAGCTTTAGAAGAAAAATTGGGAATCCTATTTCAGCTGCAAGCATTAACCAAAATTCAACACGTTATTGTCTGCAAGGATAAGCGGAGCCAGTAGAGGAAACAAGCACTAAAAATATAAACTTTTCATATTGAATTTTAAAAATATTTTTTTATTTCATTTGAACGTAAATACTAAAACGAAACAGTCACTGATAGTGTAGGAAAAAAATTTTCAAAAAATTCCTTCAACAATAATTTTAGTATGTCATACTGCTTGCATAGTTCGTGCAACGAGATAAATGACCTCATAGTGATCAACTTTACATGCATGGTGGCGGTTTAAAGGATTTTTTTGTTTCTTTTTTTTTCTGTTAAAAACTTAAGCAATTACAAACTGCCTGGCTCATTAAAAATTGGGTGTTCCATTGAAATTCAGCTAATATGCTGTTGTCATACATTAAGCGTTTAAAACGCAAAAACCAAGCATAGTTTAGTGTTTCACAATGTGAATGTGGATTTACAAAATGAAAGACGAAAACAAAATTCCAACGAAATGTCATTGAATTCCTGCAGTGTCTACAAATTAACCAACTATTTAAACAATGTTCCGACGAGCTGATGCTGATGCTGATGCTGCTCCTGATGTTCATGTTGATGTTGATGTTACTGACATACAACCATTACCGCCATACTGAGATCCATGTATAGGATTTAGAGAGCATAGACACACAGACATAGAGGCACACACATTTTCGCATAATTCCACTGCAACAATACCAGTGAATTACAAGGAAAACAAACAAGAGCACACCAGGATATCCATACACATACAGTTACATACAATTACCCAGACATTTAGATATGCAGAATAAGAAGCAGAAGAAGAAGAAGAAGAAGAAAAAGAAGCAAAAATGCTAACTGAATACCAAATGATTTCCCGCGCCAACAACAGCTACAACTTTTAACATAATCCTCTCAAAAAAAAAAAAAGAAGAAAAAAACAAAAGAAAAGAAGAGAACTCATGGCTAAAAATGTAAAACTAACTGTGGTAGAGAGAGAGAGAGAGAGAGAGAGAGAGAGAGAGAGAGAGAGAGAGAGAGAG